>CAJNIZ010008791.1:40073-62377 GCA_905231905.1 Symbiodinium pilosum
TAGTAGTAGTAGTAGTACTCGTCGTAGTAGTAGAAGTAGTAGTAGTAGTAGTAGTCGTAGTAGTAGAAGTAGTAGTAGTAGTAGTAGTCATAGTAGTAGTAGCAGCAGCAGCAGCAGCCGTAGTGCTGATGGTAGCGGTGGTAGTGCTGCTAGTGGTGGTGGTGGTGGTGGTGGTGGTGGGAATAGTAGCAATAGTGGCGGCAGCAACACCAGCAACAGGTGCAGGAAGTGAGCGCGCTTAATTCTGCCCGAAGGTGCCGCGTTTGACTGCAGAATAAGGCCCACTAAAATGGCGTCAGAAAAAATGTCCGCACTTTGACACGACCGCTCTTGTCTCGGCCGGCATGTATGGATGCTTCACTGACACAAACGTAACCATCATGGACATCGTGGATGCTCTTGAGATGAATGCCCTCCAGACACGAAGTCCTTATCTTGGCCAACATGCCCTGGTTCGATGCGCAAATCTAAAAAATACTTCAGCGGAAGCATGGAATTTCAGTGGTTGCCAAACGCATACCAACAGTAATAGTCAGTTGGCAAAATTTGGGAACTGCTGAGCTGGTGCCTTCTGGCCCTGGCAGATTCTTCTGGTCTACCCATGAAAGTTGGTATTGTGATCCGAGTGACTACCCTACCCCCGGAAGTGTTGGCACTATCGTTGTTTTCAATGCGTCTGTCTCATGCCCCTCCATGGCCCATGGCAGTGCCAACAAAGGAGTCCATGGCTCCAACCCTAGCACCGGAGCACTGGGGACTGCATGCTGGCCAGCCGAGTGCCTCCTGACATGACTTCAACTTCTGCTGTTGTCTATACACTCTAGCTCCATGCCTTGATCTCAGGACACATGCGAGTATGATGTTCATGTGGTCGCCCACAACCAGTGTCAAGGCTTCTTGAAGTACGTTGGGCATCTCCCCAGCCACAAGTTTGCAACTATGGAGCAAGCTGGAATCGTAGTAGTCCTGGTTTGTAGGTGCCCCGTGTGCCCAGAAAGCCGCGCATGGCTCTGATACACCCCTGCCGTATAGAAGCTTCACATGGATGCAAGGGAACGAGCAAATTCAGCAGTAGACCCCTGAGCAGGTCAGAATGTGATGGCACAACGGAACTACCCGTGTGACAATCTCATCAATGCTTATTTTGGAGCCTTGGCCAAGCGAATGATAGTTTGCTTCTTCTTTGGATGGGTCTTTTCACCACTGCTGAATTGTGACGGCTTGCTGGGTTCAGTGGCGCAGCAAGGAGACCACCCGGACAGCTACTTCAATATGACTGGAGAGCGGATCTTCAAGCAGCAGCTCTACCAGTGCATGTTGTCCCAGGCTGGTCCTGAAGTGTTTCCAATCCACACTTTTCGGATCGTGTTGCCCCACCTTGCAGACAAGAGACGCCGCAAGCTTCTTCAGCAAACTGTCGAGGCACTGATACTGAAGACAGATATCGAGACGAGGCCAGGCTCATGGACCGCACAGAATCTTGGGCTGCGATGATTGGGGTAGATAGGGATCATGGAGAGATGATGGGGACGCCTAAGAAGGATTCACCCGGGATGGTTGTTGAAGCTCCGATATTGCTCGTGTATCTGGGCCAGCGCCGCCCTGCACGACTAGGTGGCAGATCATATCAACAGTTCGACACTCTTTGTGCAGGCGTTCCACCAATCAGTTTGGTTGCCTCGTCTGGCAGCTTAACGAGATTTGGCCTACTGGCGGCTGGGGCCCTTCGGCAAATAAGTCGTCACAGCCTTCCCAGATTTAGAGTGCTTCGGTGTGTGTTTGATCAGTGGAGCGGCATGCTTTCCGTATGGCAGTGCAGGACGGAGACCCAGTGGCTACCAGCAGTGTTTTTGGAGTCTCTCTGTCTTTTGAACGGCAAATATCTGAGGTTCACTGGAGCCGCTTTGCCTCGATTGATTTTTTTGGTTTGAGACTTTGAGTGATGTGACCAGCTGGGATTGCTTGTGTCAGTCCACTGAGCATCCATCGCCTACAGGGCACCACCTTCTCTTGTACTGCAGGTACGGCACACCGGTCAAGGGTCAAGTGATTGGAGGGCGCTGGAAGCCCCTGCACTACCTTTTCAGGCATGCTGCTTTGGAGGGATCTGGGGGCAGAACGTTTCATTTTGTTTTCTTGAGGGCTGTTCGTTTTAGGGTCCGCTGCTAATCGGACGTTGGGGCTGCTCGCTACACTGAGGACAACTTTGTCACTAGAGTACATTGTAAAGCTATGCTTGTAAACATCCAGCTTGAGTCCTTGGGCACGGCATGCAGGGCAAACAAGATTGTTTTATGAAAGAAAGGGCGAATAGCTGCGGTGAAGCAGGCGGTCACTGTTCACCGATGTCATGGCCACCTGCGGAATGGACGGTCAGTGGCGCTGCCTTGCTTTGGTAGCAGCTTTCGCAGCAGCGCTGCGGTCTGCAGTTCTGTGATGAGCTCTTGCCAGCTCTGCAGCTGACCTTGCCAGGTGCTATGCCAAGAATGATAGCCCTTGGCCCTTTCAGGGATCCTCGGATGGTTGTGGAAGAATTTTGAATGTTACGGCATTCTGGAGTGAGTGCAATGTTCTGCATTTAGAATCTGCGCCGATCAACTGCAGTGTTTGTGTGATGGCATGCGATTGTCTTTGATGCGCTGTTCCTTCAGTGGACAAGCGAGTTTTGTGCCCGAATCTGCCAATGGTTTGGAGCAGGCTGGTTCTGAGCAAGCAGCTGAGGACAGTGTGCCGTGTCTGTGCTGTGTCTCGGTGGCTCTTTCCCTCATGCTCCAATTTTGTTGATTCGGCTCTTTTTGGCAAGCTCAAGTGCAAGGCCTTGGTAGCTGAAAGGCCAGCATGGACTATTGCCCGCTGGAATTCTTTGTTGAAACACTGGGTTTGGACCGGAGGCTTGAAATGTTCACTGGCTCCTTCGTACCAGGAATGTTCTATCAGCTCAGGCGGTCATCCGCATGAGGCAGCTACGAAGGCGAATAGGCATACAAGTACGAACTTGGAACTCAACATTACCCACAGCGAACACAAAGTTTTTCACCTGAGGCACTTCGACGGTCACCGTGCAGTACTCCAGAATTTGGACCTAGACTTGCCGCGGGGACCTGGAGTGAAGCACCTTTTCAAGGTGGCCGATATGTGCATGTCAATGCTCCTGGTTTCCCCTCAAGATGTCAAAGCTGAAAACAAACGCAACTCAGAGCAGAAACGTTTGGTGAGGTGGACGTGCAAAACATGAGCAGCATTGACTACATGCTGCTGGCAGAATGCTCGACCAAAGTCAAAAGCAGTCGTGGGCTCCTTGCTTAAGAGAGATGCAGCAGAAAATGAGATTTAAGTCAAAGCTTGCAACACTATTCCAAATGTAGCTTATTAACGTTTGATTTTGATTTGCGGGCAGAACTTGGCCTAAGATTGGTGCTAACTTGACCTACAGCCCAGGTCAAATTTCACGGCGTTTGGGGCCTCAGCGGAGCATGTGGCCGCCAGGCTTGAGCATACGCGCCTGGAACGTGTGGCAAGTTGAGCTCGATAAGCTGAGAGTTGCCGCTTCAAGGTCTCCTTCAATGAGATTCTCATGGCTGCGGTCTCAGTCTTGGACAGTTAGGCACAGGAGCCAAATGACTCACCATCAACAAACGGGCGAGCAGTGAACATGAAGTCTGTTGGATGCCATTGATGGTGTCAAAAAATCAAAAACCAAAACTGCAGGCTCGGCCGGCTGATTTAAGGCTTCCACCAGCGAAGGCAGGACGGGCTTGTTCATGCTCCGGGGACTCAAGTGGCAGAAGCATGCATCAGGTGGTCTTGTAGCTGCGGTGAAGAAGCCTGTACACAATTGTGTCGACATCAAGAGGTGTCAGCAGAGCATACCAGAGCAGGTCTCCGCGGTTGTAGCTTTATCATCAAATGCAGACGGCAGCATCGACATCATGCTGACGACGGAGCCTTGATAAACGACCAGAGGCAACCCGTGGCCTTGCTGTGTAAGCAAACCCGAAGCGGAGGCAGTCCTCAGAAACAGCGGTGCCATGTTGTGTCTAGAGCAAAAGGCAATCTCTGCAGACAGTTGATCAATAAAAACAATTTCTGCAGACGGTTGGTCAATGCTGGCTTGCTTGTTGCGTTTTGCGGCCAAGGACAAGACTGCTCTGCTGCTTGGTTGCAGGACATATGGTGGTGTTGTTGTTGCTGGTGGATGTGGTGATGCCATAAGTTGGGTGTTGCTGCCCATCCCAAAGGGCTTGATCGACTGGTGAATCGTGATCAGTACAAGGTTTGTGACGTTGACAACCCTGGCACATGGCCGATTCAGCGACAACGCTTTTGCCATGCCTCCCGGGACCGGCAAGGCAAGGCAGAATTGCCTGGGAACCGGTGTCCCTGTCTAGGTTCCTCGGGAAGAGTAAAATCTTTATGCGTTTGCCACGTTGGGTCTGGTTCTTCATGCCCATGTCTGGAGCAAAGGGTTTTTGGCTTTCAATACCGGACAAGCTTCTACTAGCTTGTACGCAGGGCAGCCTTGTCAGGTACAGTTTATCCCATTTGGAGCCCTGGACCGCGCGTTGTTGCAGAGGAGTCTGCGTGTGGAGATCCCTGGCACAAAACGTTCTGGCAGGTCTTTCTGTCAAGGCTGACTGTCAAACTGTTCCGCTAGGTCCAGCGACGAGCAGGAGAAAACATACCCCACACGTAAGTTTTTCGGCGCCGCTTGACGAGCCTGCAGCAAGAACAAGAAGAACACTCATGCTTTGGTGATGAAGAGGGCGGAATGGAGACTTAGTGTACGAGGCAGTGACGGTTGTTCGTCAAGTTTATGCTGACACATCGGGCATCCTCAGGTTTGGATCTTTATTTTCTATTTCAAGTACATGTAACACAAACTCAGGCATCTTCAGCCATACCAAGCAGGCCAGCGCAGTGAGAACATCTACGTTTAGTTTCGCGGATCCGCTCTTTTGTCATTGGACTGAGGGTCCAAACATGCCACACGCGCTGCGCTGTCAGCCAGCATATCAGCCTGTGTAGGCAAGTTTGGCCCACAATTCACGTTTATTTTTTCTTCAGTAATTCTGATATTTAATGCTCAGTGTTGCTGAGAAGCTGCTCCATTAAACGACCTGTAGATTTCCAGCATTTGGCCTTTGCCGTGAACTTGGTATTCCGGAGAGGCTGGTTGCCGGCGAAGATGTGCAGGTGTGTCTGCAGGCATTCCAAAAAACTAGAGGGGTTCGAGCAAGCACAGCGTACTGGAAGTTCAGGCTTCGCAGTCAGGGATTCTATCGCTGGTCTTGTCGGCACAGATGCTATTTCACAACACAAATGGAGAAGCTTGTGGCAGCGCGCCATCTACCTAGAGACTTCCGTGCTCAGGTAGCTTTCGGGCAGCAGTGCCTTTGGACCCCTCCGAGAGCCCAATAGCTAATCCCCTGGTCAAAGTGGTTTGCGGGGTGATCAACAAGTTTGTTGTTGTGCTAGCCAGCCCGTCCGCCCTCAGCTGTCAGGAAACTGTTATCGTGGGCAGTATGTGTGCGGCACTCTCATGCAGTTTTTCTGTACTTGCAAAGTCACTAAGTTTTGCTGAAATGATTTGGAAACTCAATGTGATTGCATTGGAAGAACTCGAAAGACTTGGCAGCGAATGGAGAGGTGTTGTCGCATTTGACACTAAAGTCCAGGGCACTACGGCCATTGATTGCGGCTGCCACTTGGGCAGACGTTTCTGCGCCCTTTGTCATTGCGCTTGCATGGAGTGTTCGAATGAATGCAGCAAAAGAGCAGCGACATGCAACCACATGTTTCTGCATTGCATTGTGTTCTTGCGATCTTCGTCCACGAGCCAGAAATTCTAGGGACAGATTGACCATATGGACTTCATACATGTTAGGGTTCATTGGCTCCCTGAAAACAGAAGCTTCAAACTTCCAGTCCTCAACCTGCATAGCATGGGCAGCATGTCTTCACTCCAAACAGCAGCTACCCCCCCACCTTGCTTCGAGTCTAGCTTGCAGATTTCTCGGACACAACTGCGGCCCCACTGCTTTGCTCCATGGATGGCTGGGCGTGCGGGCGCTGTCATCGGCGCGCGCCGCCGGGGTGCGGGCTACGGCCGCGGCCGTGCCTGGGGTAGTGGTCGAGGTGGTCGGTTTGTTTTCTTTTGACATGGAGCCAGGACCTTCATAGTTTTGCCCACTCTCAGCGTTGGGGCCGCAAAGTTTGGGGTGCAATTGGTCGGTACTGCATTGTCTCGGCAGATCTTTGTGCTAGAGTCTGCAAGGCTCAACATTGCATGGCCGAGGTGTCACCAGACCACCGCTGCATTTGGCACAGCAGCGCTTCTTGCCCGGAAAGGAGAGTTCAAAGTCCATTTAGGGCTCCATGTAGCTTGACCCTGGTGGACACGAGCATCGCCAGGGAGTTAGGTTGCAGAGTCAATCTTTCTGCCTCGCCAAGGATCCTCTCTCTCCCCCGAGCGCCAGAGCTTTCAGCCACTGGCACCCGTGGCTGTTGCCAGCTTCCTAGAGGACAGAATCATCCCGCTTGAATCTCGGGATTGTGAGAGGACCTGTCAGAAATTTCAGAAATGTCAGACATGCGAGCCCTTAAGGGGTTAAGTTTGATGCCAGGGCTATGGCTACGAGGCGCGCGCAGATCTCGCCACCTAGCATGCACTCAAGTGTCTCTTCAGCGCTGCTGGGATGAGGTCTATGTATGCATGTGATTCCCAAAGTCAATAATGCGGTCGGTTTAAGTGTGAATTTGGGCTCGTGGGGGAGCTAGCTTGGACACATTAGCAAGTCAAAAGTATTGCATGATATTGCATGGACTCTCACTGAGCGCAACAAGTTCCAAAGCATTCCGCCTCTCCATGTAGAGATTTCTCTGAGGATGCCTGGGCAGTGCGCCCAGGCAGTGCAGCTGCACCGGTCATCGCATCTGGGCTTCCACGACTGTACACACAGCCTCTTCTCGGTACCTACAGATATAAATTCCCAGGCACTCGAAGTCGCAGGACACGAAGAACGTGGAGGCAGCGGTGAGCTGGAACAGTGCCTGTTGCTGGCCTAGGATTCTGAGGCGGATCCACACCCTCTGTCAAGTCTGCCCAGCACACCAGCAGCTTCCATGTAAGCTTCAGGAAGTGCCAGACAGACAAGCCCTATTACTGGTATTGGAATGCGCTCAAGTTTTTGATGTCTCACCAGCATACCTGCATGCTTGAAAAAACAGCAGCCAACTCACAAGGCATCAAGCCTGCAACGCAGAAATGGTATTCTGAGCAGCTCCAGGGAACTATCCAAATCACTGATCCGTCGGCTTCTAGAATTCTAGAGCGCAGCCATCAACTTGAAGCAAAGCTTTGGTGGGCAAGGCCACACCTGGTACCAAATGAAGTGCTCCTTGCTGGCGACACGGCTGGATGATTCGCAGTAGCAATGGCTTTTCGCGATATTTCGCGATGTTTTGCGGGATGGGTCATGACATTCGGAATCATCCAGACTTGCAAGGCACCACGCTCGGTGCCTGCTCTGCGCTGGCAGGTGGAGCAGCGCTTGCCACTCGCCAGCAAAAAGCTTTAGCATCTGGAGGCCCGCTGGGAGGCGCAGGGCCAAATCGCAGCCTCCATTTTTCTGCATGAAGGAGATGGCAAGCAACATAGGACTCAAAGTTGCCAGATGCTTGTCTTGCTATCGGCTCATCGCAGGTCAGGCCTGCGAGAAGACTTGCACGAACCTTGGTTCAAAATTGATACTTTGTGCCTCCAGGTGTGCAAGCCTTCTATCTTATAGCAGTGGGCTTGTGACAGGAAGCTTTTTTTGCAGTGGCTTTGGGCAAATCACGACGAGCTCCAGGAAAGATGGCAGAGGGATCGCTGCAGATTTCCATGACGTACATGCGAGCTACATGTTCCAAGACCAATCCCCGGCCAGCATGCACAGGTTGACCTGCTTGTGCTGAGGATCGGATAAAAGACGCTCTGGGATCTAGCTATGCCACTCACTTTGCCAAGACGCCTTTCGCGCTGAAAGGCATCGCAGCCTTCGGGCAGCTCAGTGCAGTGCGGGCACGCCTTTCTCACAAGTTATCCATGGTGCTTAGACCAGGCAATGTGGGAGGTGTGAGCACGTGAGCAAAAGCTCGGCAAAGTTTCAGCTTGGCCGTTGTGTCAAAGAAGCCCGTATGAGCCAATTTCCATAGCGAGCCTGAACATGTCCAGCCTCTATGTCGCTGAAGTCACTAGAGCATGACAACGGAGCAGTTTGTGTTGTTGTGAGCCCTGAAGTATATACAGTTGTGGCTAGTGGCTAGCCTCCATGAAAGATGGGCACTTTAGGCATCCGCTTTCGAGGGCATGATTTAAGGGTGGCTGATCCACGAGTGGAGGCTGAAGAGCAGTATTTGATTCGAGATAGGTGCTGACGTCCATTACAGCAGCATCATCGGGTTGAACTCATGGTGTTCCCAAGATCCAGACAAGACCACAGTTTGTTGCGTTTGTCGTCATCAAGTCCTCGGAAAAAAAAAGCAACAAGGTACGAAACCAGAGCTCCGTACTGGAACTTATTGTTTAACTAGAGCAGCTCCACACTTGTCAGCAAGTGAGAAGGTTTGCCAGGTCTCTATATTGGCTCATTCGGCATGCTGCCTAGCCAAAGCAACAGCCATTCCTAGCATCAAAAGGCTCGTTTTGTATTTTGGCTGGGCCCTGTAAAGAAAACACATCCATTATCCGTAAAAGATTTCAAGGTTTAACTTACGTGTAGCCTTGGGTGGCTCCCATGTGCAGGCGGGTTACCTGGTACGACTGCGCGGCTCAATGCATGGTTACCTGGCCTTCTGGTCCTGTGATGCGTGAGCTCTTGAAGAGCTTCATGAATTCTCAAATGCGTGCACACAATATTGGTTTGATAGCATTTCCTTTCCTTGCATCAACGCTGTCAGATCAACTGTCAGGTTTGGGTCCCTGGCAGAAATTGTGAATCGGGGTGATGCCCGGCCGTCTGTGGTGGCACTCCTGCTGCTCTTCCTGGAGGCTTTCCTTAATGAATGAAAAAAATGCCACAACTGTAGCTGTGTGAGCGGTCCATCTGCAGTGCGGCTTTAATGTTGCTGTGAGCCCATAGCACCTGGCAATGCAAAAGGCGTAGACGTGCGCTGACGACCTTTTTGCCAGGCACCGGAGCCCGCGGAAACCGAAGCGGAGCCTAGTCGAGAGGTCCTCTGGCACGGATCTAGGATGGTTGACTGCTCCAAAGGAAACCTGTCTCCCAAACCATGGTCATCCATTTTCACCATTTCCCTAGCCTTTGGGCAGCTTTACAGTAGGCAAGGCCCTGAGCGGAAAAAGCAGCGGTTGCGGCAACTCCGACCAGCCTCTAGAAATCCTCAGGTGTAATCCCAAGCTTTTACGCGAGGCATCCGTCCCAGCCTCAAAGCTAAGCTTTTGCCTTGTGACCCTCCACGCTTCTACGCTTAAGAGGCCTCACTTTAGCTTGTATGCAGCCACTCTAGAATGTAGATTCTTACCAGTCGTAGAATTCTTGCATGTCTTTGTGAGTGCAGTGCCGACCCTTATTTCAAAAGAATGACTTAAAATGCCAACGGTATTCAAGCCCAGACCAACATCTTTGGGAAGTGCATCATTTTGTGCAAGGACACCACAGTCAGCAACAATTTGTGTAGAGCTGTGTGAAGCACGCCAACATCCTTCGATTAGGAAAGTCAGGTGTCTGAGTTTCTCGGGTGCGAGGGTCAAGGCTCAACTTTGACATGCGCAAACCAAGTAATTTGCCGAGCAGAGCAGAGTTGTCACTGAAGGGGGAAGTGAAATCACTCCCAAAGACCTTGGATGAACTTGGAAAGCACTCTTAAAGGCGAGTCATTTGTCTTCATGTTCAGGCGGGGAATCTTGTACGTGGTCAGTAAGGCGTAGTTCGAGAGCTTGCGAAATCCTTGCCCGAGAAGCGGTGTGAAAACAAGTGGCAGAACACCCGTGAAGGCTCCTAGCAGCTCTTTGGGCAGCTCTCTGGAAACATCTGCGATGCCAGGGAAAGCTCGGGCAGAGGCGGCATGTCAGCACAAACCCTTGTTCCTTGTGCCGAAAGCTGGAAGGCTACTCTGAAGGACACGACTCCGAGCAGCGTGCTGAGCCCTGTAAACGATGGTGACAAGATTGAGGAGATTGAGATCAGCCTTGAGGATTAGTCTGCACCGATGCTGCATTCCTGCGGCCAGTTTCATCGTTGTGTTAGTTTGCATTGACCCTTGTTTCAAGTCGGCCGCCAACGGGACAAATGGGATGTTGCGTCTTTGATGTCGAGTCTGGCAGCCCTGCGTAGCCATGCGAGCGCCTGATCTTCTACAAGTCTTCCATCCACGTGCTCTGAGGTTCCGCCCTTCAGGATCCAAACAACACGGGGCCACATTTCTGCCAGAGTCAGCAGGCACACTTGGCATCACCGACAAAACAAGAGCCAGGGCCATTTGCCAACTCTCTGACAAGATTTTGCACATGGTTGAGAAGCCATCGTGGCTAGCTTGCGGCTTTCGTTTGAAAGATGGAAAAGGAAGCTGCTCAGCTGCAAAGCTCGGGCCAATCAACTTACGTTTGAGCAGAAGCAACGTCTGCAAGCTTTTCTGTGGTTTCAGCTACGTAGACTCAGCTGAGGTTTGGGATCTCAGGAAGTCTGAGGGAGGGCGCCTCTCTCGGCTGCCAGAATTGCAACCTTTCGAACTCAGCAAAGCGCAGCGTGTGCTCTATGCCAACCCGGCAAATTTGCGAAGCTGGACTTTTTCAGAGTGGTTTCGGTTACTGGTGTGGTTTGCCACTTGAGCTTGGTCCGCCAGGGAAAGCAGAGTTATCTACCCAGCTCAGCCGAGCAGCAATTAGCACATATCTTCCTGTTGTATGCCAGGATCGCATCGTGTCTGGGGCGAAAGATGCAGCTGGCAAGCTGGAGCCTCACGGGGGTAGACTTAGATCTTTCAATTCAAAACCCAAAGTTGAGAGGGATATGAAACTTTGCCGGGAGTCAATGTCAAAGTCCGGTTGCCCCACTTTGGGAACCACCTGGTGAAACCGTTGGTTCTTGCAAGACCAGCCACCTTTATCGGAGAAGCAGACGTGGTTGAACGGTGTCTTGCTGCAGTCTTGCAGCCCACCCGTTGATAGCCTATCCGAACCTCTGTTTTGCATGGCGAGGGGAAGCGAGAGAATTGTCCTCATGCTACATCCTTAACATTGCTCCATCCTGCAGATCGGTGCCTCGAACACCTTTGGTAATCCAATCCCGCTTTAATTCGAGATCGTCTTTCAGCCTTAAGGCCGGTGAAGACTCGCGTGAACGAGGCCTGGGTGCCAAAGGGTTTCTGGACTGTAGTGTAGCGGTACAAGGCTTCTGGCACGTTGTCTAGAGTTTGAGTAGGCCAGTAGCTGATTCGTTTACCATGCTGTTGCCATGCCCACCATTCAACCAGATGCCTCTGAACAAGGAATCCAGATGCTTAGACATTCGGCTTTCCTGATGGATGCTGTTCCGTGATCGGGTTGGCTGTGCGGCGCAGGAGACGGGTGGCTTGCTGGGCCCCTTCAATGCTTTCCTTCGCCAGACACCCTGCGCACCCTGGGTCAGGGATCCTAACGATTCAAGGTGGGTTTTCGCACGGGCATTTTCGGCTTCAATTCCTTCCGGCACTACTCCCAAGGCTCAAAATGTAGCAGGCAGATGTTTCAGGAAGAAGTGACCGAGTGTGATGCGACCCCTCTGGCTCCCCACAAGAGGCTCTCCAGAATTGGGTGGTCAGCTGGCAACGCTTGCGGAGACGATGCTTGGCAGCACTTCTATGTCTTTTCGGACCGTGACAGACCGTGTGCTTGCAGCCCCGAACCTGTCCTGGCAATCCTGGCCCAGCAGCAGCGATTTGCCACCTTAGATCATAGCTGCATTCTAGCGGGAAGGCTGCGTTTCGGAGACCTCCAAGCGCCACAGAGACTACTTGAGACGCTTACCTGCAGGGAAGTTCAGTTGTAGCAATGGAATTGAATCCTTGCAGCTGAGCACGTAAAATACAAAGGACGAAAAGGATTCAGGCAAGCGGTGTCAGTTTCATCTAACAAGCACGGAGCCTTGGATGAAGTGATGCCTTGTTCTCTGCATGAAAGTGCTTGTTGCCGCTATTTCTGTCAGGAGTGAAGTAGAACCATGACCAGAGCAATTTTCATTGCGAGGCACCTCTCAGAAGGCAACATCCTTACCAACACTGAGACCTTGCCTGCGCGCAGATGAGTGTAGGGCATGTCAACAGCTCTCTTCCAAGGATGGTTGTTTTTGCAATCTCGACCGGAAAAAGACCTTCATGAGGGGTGGCATTTCCTCGACTTAGAGCTTTTGCCCTTTCATAGAAGTGGTGCCATGCCCAGCAGCGCTTTGGAAGCTCCGTCGGTGGCTGCGGCGATCTCCTTTGGTGCCCTTCTCGATGTCAAGGATAAGCACAGCCTCTATGCAACAGGGCCACACGTAAACATTGCATGTGTGACTTCAAGGAGTTTTATGAGAGGAAGGCTGCATTTAGCGGGGCAAAGTGCCGCAAGTACTCAAACAATTTGACATACGTACGCCATTTCGGGGTGAGTCAGGGATTCATGCAGCTGTTGTTTTTGATGCTCGAGATTCGAAGGGACAGGTACTGACTGTGTTGCTGCATCGTAAAGGTGTCAGGCCCACCATGCCCAGCTGGGACTCACCTAGCGTGTGAATGCATGTAAAGTCTTTTGTGCTCTGCAGGTAAGCAACCTCAGCGTCACTGCGCCTTGGCTCACGTGAGCTTTTGAAAAGATGATTATGGTTGCCATGTATTGCGTAAGCCACGAAAAGCTCCGATGCAGTGTCCCGGTGCCTAGGTCACCGAGGACTCTTTGCGTGAGGTCTTCCGGCACTGCGGGCCACTGGAGCAGGCGTGGGAGACCTTCCGCATCCGTATGCATCCGTGCAACCTGCGCGCCAGTGCTTGTGTGCCACGTCTTCTGCCATGAGGTGATCTTCCGGACTTATCCTGGCTCCTTGAGACTTGGGCTTTCGTTTTGCAATATCCTGGAAGTAGGATTGGCACATGCCAAGCAAAGCCTGCACATTGTAAGCATCTTTTCTGCATTGGTTTGCCAAAAATGCACAGATTGCGGATGGGTGTAACCTGCTAAACGGGCCAGAGTTGGTGGGATCGAGGCTTCTGGTTCACAGGGTTCGGCCGTTTCTCAACTAAGCTACAGGAAGTGGTATGCCCAGCTGAACTTTCAGACGGCAGATGGCGTCGTGGAAGCGAGCAAGATGGAAGGCGCGCTGCAGTAAGGTTGGAACGCGGGACACCTGAAGTTAAGGGAGCCATGCTGTCCACCCGTAAGCCTTCACCTGCGCGTCAGTGCTGATTTAATTTGTCAGGGGCTCCTATCTGTGGCACTGGGATTCACGTTTCAGATGCTCGGCTTCTGAGATTTGGGCTCCAAGTCTTGCCATTCATGAAGGCAAGCAACGAACATGCATGAAATTGCCTTCCCTGCAGGTGAGAAGGGGCAGTCTAGCAGCAGCAAATGCCAGCATCCAGTTTGCGTCAGAACAAAATGCAACTCATACCCAGGCGATTGATCCCACTTCCTACGCAGCCAACGACGTCCTAGCTCGTTTGCAGGCATGGTCAGCAGTCTAAGTGCCAGGTCGTGGTAGGCATCAGGGGCAGGGCTTTGTGGGACTTTGTGCCGCGGAGCTGGTCCTTGTGTTTTAGTGACGCCCACGAATTGCTGAAGAACGCAGGCCAAGGAGGAGGCCGACAAGAAAAAAGAGGAAGAACCCGAAATTGCCAGGCCAAGCTCTTGGCAAATGCAATTTTTCAGGATTGATGTTGGCGCCGTTTGCTTGCTATTTGGAAGCCTTGACCCAGAGCATGCAAGTCCGTATAGCCGCCTGCAGATCCTGACAAGGCAAGAGTGGCTCAAAAAGTTGCGTGAGCATGCCGAGGCCGTTGTTTTTGTGATTTACCGCATGGCTTCGCTTTGGGCAAGCATTTGACTTGGAATTGCTGTTTTGAGGCGTTGGTTTGGATGGAAATGTCATTGATGGAATGGCGTGCATTCTGTTCCCAAGCATTCCTTACATGGTAAGCTCTCTGTTCGGTGAGCCTTTTTCTTGTCCAGAGGCCCAGGGCCTGTGTGGGGTCAGCAAAGTTCGGGGATTTTGTTTGCGGAGAGAAGGGATTGGAAGGGTTTGGAGGGCTTCGTAGCGCTCGTAAGCCAATGCTGATGCTCGTGCAGGCTTGCCCCTTTCAGAGCCCTCTCTCTCTCTCGCTGCCTCTCCGTTTCTCTGTCTCTCTTCTTGACTTTTTATATATATATATCTATCTATCTCTCTCTCTCTCTCTCCCTCCCTCCCTCTCTCTTGCTCCCTCTGTTGCTCTCTGAGCGCGACGGCCCAAACCAATTTCGATCGCAGCGGCGGGGCCCGCAAACGTTACAGGCTTGGGGTTTTCAAAGCGCTCAGAGAAGCGAGGTCTTGGAATTTGCACTATTTTTGAATTCTATTATGCCTGAGCAAGTACATAGATGTACACAGTGTGGCTCTCAGCGCCAGAGAAGGCTTTCGAGATGACATGGTTACTGTCGTTCCCGAGGAGCAGGAACATATCGCAAGGGCCGTCCTCGACTTTATTGACTCCAGAGACGGGAAGCACCCGCTGGTTCCATGGCGTGTCATGCTGAGTAGGCAAGATGCAGTGCCCGTGGATCGGACAACATGGGTCAGCTGCTGCGAGCACAATCGAGGGCACGACGACCGGCAGAGGCACTGGAGGAACAACATTGCTTGGCTCGGCGGAGTTGCAAGCGCGGAGACAGAAAGATCCCCTGGCAGCCGCAGCACAACGCACGCGCGCCCAGCAGTTAAGGCACAAATATTTCCAGTACGCACTGCTTCAAAATTCCACCATGGAACGTGTTCCCCGCTGATGTCGGAGCCGCACAGTCCAAAGTTGGCAGAAGCAGCGCTCTTTTTACATCTGTTTACTTGCAGGTGCAAGCATTGTGGCAGACTTATTCTACCATCAAATGCCGACTTTCAATTTGTAGCCCAATCCTGCAGCAGTTACATTCTTGAGAGCCAGTGGCATTCTGATACCTTCCTCGCCCAGGGCGAATGTGTTCTGCTTCAGCTGGACATTGCACATGGCTCGGCCTTAATTGTTGCATGGAACCAGCCAGGGATTCTGCAGTCTGCTTTTTGAGTGCCGAGCCCAGGGTACCATGGGATCAAGCAACGTCCAGGCTCACGGTCACGAATGCGCTGCTTGTTTGGATTCGAAATCAAATGCAACGCCACGCATCAGGCACGATGCCCCCAACAGCGGATACCAAAGGCGCACTCC
Organism: Symbiodinium pilosum; assembly: GCA_905231905.1. NCBI lineage: Eukaryota > Dinophyceae > Suessiales > Symbiodiniaceae > Symbiodinium > Symbiodinium pilosum. The sequence continues at coordinate 55,479 of CAJNIZ010008791.1, forward strand.
TGTCGCTCCGTCGAAGAACGGCGGGCGAGCTGGCTGCCAGAGAAAACAAAGGCAGAAGAGGCTGCGGACTGCAGTGGCAGTTGAAAAGCTTGACCCAGCCAAACCCGACACGTGAGCCTGAGTTGTTCAGAAATTTGCCAGCAGATCCTGTTTCGACTGAACGTTGCCAGCGCAAAGGAGGCTGCCACTACCAAGCATGTGCAGGCAAACTCCCTTCCCATACACGGAGCTCATGCCACGGCCGATAAGGCGCATAGCACGTCCGGACACTTTTACACTCATGTGTGGGTGTTTAGAGGCAGCCGAAACTTGGCCCCGATTTGCATACTTCCTGGCAGGGGAGTCAGCGCGCAATAACACAAACAGTGAGCCACTGTGTGCGAGTCAGGCAGCTCTTAGCCTCAGCAAGATAATCTTATTCAGTGCAAGGCGAATGCCTGGGCGGAACCACCGCCTTGATTGATGTCTCCGCAGAGCCTTTGATGTAGTACAGGCTTGTTTTCCTGAAGAATCACAGCGTGCGCGGACTGGACCCGTTAACCATTCATTGAGCTCAGTGTCATTTTGGAGATGCATTGAACAATCTGCCACGCATACCCTTGACATCCACATTCTCACAAAGAGGGAGTCGGGTAGGCTGGCGCTTTGGCGCGTAGTCGTTCAAAGCCATTGCACCTTTGTGGGCCCTCAGTGCGTTGCGCACGGGAACATTCCATGATCCTGACATGTTTGCTGATGATTTGGTTCTCCAGTTTGTGATCGTCGAACTTACAGTGAAGCTTTAGGCATCATTGCAAAGTTTGCGATGTGGAGCGCGTTGGTTTACAGGTGCGGTATCAACAGACAAATGTGCGTAAGAATTTTTTTGGGGAAAGATCTGGCGGAAGAGCTGGCGAGTGACTGGATGGTGCTGGCGCAAGATCAAGACAGCGAGTGCAGACACCACTGGCATATAACCAGAATACAGTACATACCTTTTCATCCTTTACAAGCTAACGCGGTAGGCGCCCCCTAGCCATTGCGGAGAGACAAAAACTGTGACTTTTGTGGGTTCTTTCATCCCGCGAACGTCAACTGTAATTTATGTAAGTGCAAGGCTCCCTTCTGTATGGTTTGCGGTTTGCGCGTTGTGTGGTGCTTTCAACGTCAGCTTGAGCGCGTCATTATGGTAATGGTCAGCCGTGTGCGTGCCATCGGTTTCAGAAGCAAGTCGGGATCGTTTTGCGCATGTAAAGCTGGCTAATCCTAAGCAGATTGGAGGGCAGAGTGCAGCAATCGCAGTACAATTTCAGCGTCTTTCAGGACCCAACGAATGGCTGCCCACTCGAACATTGCGAGTTGCTGATAAAGTAGCTGAAGCGCAGTCACGGCGCACTTGCCGCTGGAACACCTTCCTGCTGGCGTAGCACTTCCACAGGAGGAGGCCTGACCGCCTCAGCAGCCACTGCCAGTAGCAAGTCGTGGAACCGTGCAGGGTGGCGTGCAAAATGGGCTGCGGTATGCAGACTTAGCAGGCTTGAAGCACTGCTTTAGACCGACTCATCCTGTGGCCGGACAACCTGTCCCTAGGCACTGGCTGCGTCGAGTAGCTCCAGGGTACATATCAGGCTGGTGAGGTGCTAGGACGGCCAACAGAACCATGTTGAAGGTGACGGATGTGGGGGAGTCATGCGAACAATGCTTCAGCCAGCTTCAACTGTTCAGGAGTGCGTTGATCACTGGTAAGCTCCTGCCCGCCGAGTTTGACTCCTGGGATTAATTATGCATGCCAACTACCGCTGTCTACGACACCATACTTGGAGGCCCATGGGACTTAGTCACTTCTTATAACCCTACTTATAATCCCTGTAAATGAGCTTATGGGGGTTACCCCAATTATAAGTGGGATATAATCCCAGTTATAAGTAATTAGTTACTAAGTCCCATGGGCCTCCAAGTATCGCTGCCGTTGCGAGCTGGTGCTGAAATCGGCAGCAATATCAATTCATTGCAGGGGTTTGTCATTGGGGGTCACACCCTCAACGCATCATTGCACGTTTATACCACGTGCAAGGAGCCGAAGACATGGTAGTGCATGGATGTTGGGGTGCCAGCCATTCAGAGCAATGGTCATCTCCAGCGGAGCATTGGGCAACCGCCACTTGCACATGATGTGCTATCAGCTCAGTCATGCAGAACAAGTATTTGTGCATAGCGTGGAAGATCTGGAGCCTCGGGACATGTACCTTCACTTCCAGGAAACGGTTCCTCTGGGGTCGTTCAAGACGCTGACCTACTTGGCGTTTCTTCTGTGCACAGCGTGAGAGGCCTTGGAGCAAGGGAAGCGGGACGAAGTGGCCTCCTTGATAGCCAGGGCGCTAGTCTTCTGCAAACAGGTCGCAAACGAATCTCGGCAGACCCGACTGGCTTGGCTTCTGACTTGCCTCGACAACCCCCCGTTCGCGATGGTGGAGGCACCTCGCTCCGAAGTTCCTCACGGCCAGCTCTCGGAACCTCGGTGGATTGCAGCTCAACTGGGGTATCTTCGAGATGCTCAGCTCATACAAGGCGCACCAGCAGACTTCGACTCCGCCTCCAAATCCTCCAGAAAACCCGTGCAACCCGAAAGGCAAGGGAACGAAGCAAAAGGCCATCAAGGACGGCCAAGACGGAGACTTTTTCCTTCTGGTCTTGACGACCCACTTAGTGCCTCTGCCCTTTCCTTAGTGACTTAGTGGTTCAGAGGTTTTTGCCGAGGGCTAAACCCTTTTATCAAGCTTTGTTCATAGTTCACCCGCGCAATCTTCTTTGAGCTCGGCCTCGCAGAGTTCCACAGAGTTATGGCCATGTCCTTGGCCACCACCTCTGGAACATCCGCATTCCAGGTTGGGAAGCAGGCGCAAGGCGCGGTGGGATGCCAGGCACCGGTGCAGATTGATTACCCGCCACATTGTTGCAGCGTGTAATTGGCTTGCTCTGGGTAGACCTAAAGATCCACCAGCTGACTTGCCGCCCCCCTCTGAGCCTCAGACTGCAAGCTGGCCAGGTTCGAGGGTCTGGCCATGACTTGGCTCCGCTTGGGCAAGGGGCCCAAGGGCGGACTTGACAGGGCAACTCAGAAATTTGATACCGTCAGCGCGCAGCTCAAAGAGATCCAAAAGTTATGTGCGGAATTGACTTTGGCAGATGCAGCCTTACAGCCAAAAGCCGAGCCGTGCCCAGGTCGATGACTCCAGAAGTGAGCAGCGCCCTGCCTGTGCTTTGCAACCAGCGGCTAAGACGAAGGCCGATTCTTTTGCAAGTCGGATTCTGGACCCTGACCGCCTCGTTTTCGAAGCAGCTCCTGCCCTCGACCCTGAGAAGTTCCTAGCAGACCCATAGCTCAAAGCCGGGTTCAAGGACCAAGATTTTTCAGACGCGTTAAGGAGCAATGGCCTCATACAAACAAGGCCAGATTCCAGACAAGCCGGGACAAACAGCTGAAGCTTTACAAGAAGTGGGATGCCGTACAATCATTGTATGTGCTCCCGGCCACCGAGTCAGAGGTCACAAGTATAGATGTGGTTTATTTTCGGTGTATAAATCAGATACAGTCGATCGCCAGATTTTGAACCCCATCCCTGAGAACTCCAGAAGCTTTGGTTTGTCAGATGCTACGCTGAGTTTGTCCCATGCGTCTTTGCTGACGCAAGTGTACGTTCCAGCTGGCAAAACATCGTTATCTCCTCAGACGACCTCAAGGACTTCTGCCACGCCTTTATAGTTTCTGACCAGCATGCAGCCAGGAATCATATTCATGGGGTATTTAGAGGTTCAGATTTTGTTTGCTGTCACGCATACAGACCCGAGTTGGATGATCCTCCTGTGGTGGGTTGTTTCCGCGCACTTGCTATGGGCACCGACTTTGCAGTGGAAACCGCTCAGCATTGCCATACCACTTTGTTGCAGAGAGCTGGTTGTCTTAAGCCCTCCGAGCAGGTTCAGTATTGACGCCCAATTCCTAGGAGCCCAGGTTTTGATTTGCTCTGCGTTGATGACCGTGGACCATGTTCACCTCCTGCTTGTGGATGCCTGGGAGAGGACACGGAAACCCTCACCAAACCGCAGGGACTGCGTGCTGTTTCGTCAAGCTTGCTCGCGTATGAACGGGTCGGGCTCCGGACCTCAACCAAGAAAGCCATCTGAAATGCCTGTCAAGCTACTGTCTTAGGAGGGCAGCTCGATGGGGTCCGGGGAGACCTCGCGGCGCCACGACTGAAATCCACTGCTTTGTCAGCGCTGACTTTTCAGATGGTTGTTCTTGGTTACAGTTCTCGCAGCCTTTTACAATGCATTATTGGGTGTATCTTTGTCCTCGTGTTCCGTCGACCTGTGATGAGTGTCCTGTCTGAAGTGTTTTACGAAGGCTCGGGGTTGGATGACACAGAGATCTGCTCAGCAGCCGCGCAAAGCAGGAATTGGTTCTTTTGGTCCTGTTGTGTCCTTGCGTTGTAGCTGACCTCAGAGCAGTTCCCTTAGCCAACAGATGCGTCACCTTTTGCTGCCGCAGCATGCGTAGCCCCTTTGCCAGAGCGATCAGTGCTGGAACTCCTTAGGTTCACAGGCCGCAAAGGACACTTCACGAAGTTGATCCCCCAAGCCGCCGCCTACCTCTTGCTGAAGGCATTCTGTTTGATGTTTGCGAAGTTTTCCGTGGAGAGGGCAACCTTAGCTTGACTGCCAGACGGCTGGGATTACGAGTTCACGAGGGGTTCGAGCTCCAGGATGGCGAGACCGGGGATATTATGAACTCACCAACTATGTTGTGCGTTATCGGATTCATTTGTCGGAGAGTTGTTGCTTACATTCATTTGGCTCTGCCATACGCCACGTTTGGAACCATGAGGCGTCCTAGAGTCCGAAGCAAGCGTTGCCCATGGGGTTTTGATCCCACTGAGCCAGCTACAGAGGAGGGAAATGGTTTTGCGATCCGCGCAGCTTTGTCCTTCATCTTGCTGCTTCTTATGGGACTCTGGCTACTGCTGAACAACCTAATGGTTCTGTCATGTGTTGCCTAGACATCTTCACACGCTTGCTTGCTCGTGGCTTCTACCTCCTGAGGTTCAGTTTTTGTAGCTACGGCACGCCGTTCCGGAAAGCTTCAAAATGGCTTGTGAACAATCGCGAGCTATCGCCCTTGGAGGGGACATGCACTTGCCCTCTGAAGGGTCGTCACCTCAGGCTCGAGAGCGCCTTCAATGCAGAGAGCTTGAAAACCTTCATGAAACTTTGCCGTCCTGACTGCATGCGAGTGTTTGGACGTGAACCTTCAGTTGGAGAGCCTCTTTGCAAGTTTTCCGGCACGTCTCCTCTGCCAGCTATGGAACGTTTGCTTCAGCTTCAGCTCCCTGCTATTCAGTATATAGTTGGGGACGTTCCCAGCACTTCCCGTAAAAGTTTGGAACCCCCCTAGGTGGATGGGCGACCTCGGCAACTGTTTGCATTGGAAGACTCTTATCCAGTACAGATTCAAAAAGGTCAACCATATCAATGTCAACGAAGACCTTTCATACCGCAGCCTGTTGAAACACCTCGCCAAGACTGTTCAGGGTTCCAGCTTTGGGGTTTTGCTGGACAGTAGAGTCACTATTGGATGCAACGCAAAGGGCAGGTCCAGTAGTGCTACTCTCAACTACTACCTCAGTACAAGCTTGCCATATGTGTTGGGGGGAGGTCTGTACCCGTACCTGTTCCATGTGGGGACCGATGACAACTGTGCGGACGACCCTTCGCGCTTGGTCCCACTGAGATGCTCGCTGACTGCTACACCCTTTTGGTTGAAAACCTTTCAGTCTGGAAACCTCACCAAGATTGTGGCAAGCAGACGTGAAAGCCTGCGCAAGGACTTTGTTAGCTGGGGGTCTAGCGAGCTCCAGTGCAACTTTCAGCAGGTCACCGGGAGTGGTCTGCTACTTGGCACAGCTCTTGTCGCTTATGGCAAAGCTTTGTTTTATGGTGGTTCCCCTAAATACACTTCTCTGAAACCTTAAATGCTGTTTGTGACCGCTTCAAGCGCTTGAAACCCTTCCTGGCTGCGGGGTGGAGCATTCTGACACGCTGGGAGGAAGAAGAGCCTGTAAAGGTCAATGGTCATGCCTGAAGCTCTTTTCAAAGCTGCAATCACGGTTGCGCTGCTGTGGCGATGGCCTTTCTTTGTGGCTGCCATTTTACTGGGATTTCATGCCTTGTTGCGACCTGGAGAGATTCTGGCTTTGAGGCGGCGCGATCTGATTCTGCCCGGAGACTTGCTTCCTGCTACACCTTTAGCATACGTGCGCGTTCTGGGCTCCAAGACTCGTCGTTTCTTGCAACGGCAGCACGCAAAGGTTTCAGACGCTTGCACCGTGCACTACCTCAGCGCTCTCTTCGAGGACTTCCCTCAAAGCGCACCTTTGTTTGACTGCTGTCCGAACGTTTTCAGACGCCGCTGGAACCTTGTTTTCGCGCGGCTTGGGGTGCCCACCACTGAAGGTGCCAAGGGCATCATTCCTAAGTCGCTGCGAGGCTCTGGGGCGACCTGGCTTTACCAGGTCACTGAGGACGTGGAACGGATACAGTGGCGCGGCAGATGGCAACAACGCCGTACTTTAGAGCACTACCTCCAAGAGGTTGCTGGGCCGAACTGTCACAGAGACATCGTCATAAGATTCTGCTGCTCGCGCCAGCCGCTGAGAAACTGCTTCGCGCTTTCACGAGGGGCTTTCTGAGCCAGTTGCCAGCAAAGTACATAGCAAAGTCGGATTCAGAGCTCCTTGAATACTGTTTGAATGCTGGAGCCTGAGTTCATTGTGCAGAACTCCAGCTGGTTGCTGCTTGGACGTGCTTAGCTTTGCAGCAATGCACTTGGGACACACTACCTATGTGTATTTGTACGAATGCTG
>CAJNIZ010008791.1:62477-109448 GCA_905231905.1 Symbiodinium pilosum
ACATTCTGTAAATGCTGAGCTGAGCTACGAGTTACAACATTCAGAGTGAAAAGGTGCGTTTGCGCAGCTGGTTTGCTGGTTGTGATTGAACCATCCAGTCGACCTTTTACAACCTAGCTGCGCAAAATGTTCGAGCCATCCATGAAAATGGGATATGGCAGGAAATGACCAGGAAAAGCAAGAATTAGTAGGCAACAGTAAGAAACATTAGGAATCCAGTGTTGAATAGTTCCCCAACTTGAACTGTCTCCAGTCCCTGAAGGCGCGCATTCAACGCACCGTCCACGTAGCCGGGCTGCCTGAGTCGACGACACTGCAGGAAGGGTGGAACTTGCTTCAGATGTGTCACGCCTCGGAGAGGATCGGTTTCTTGGGGGATAGGTTCTATGTAAAGATTTGACACTGTTGGGTAACGATTCCAGAAAAGTGGCCAGGCCTGTATGAGAAGATTTGAGTAGAGATGTGGCAAAGGAGAATTTGGATTTATGACGCCGGTGCGGGATTTGAGCAAATTTGTCATCCTTACTCAAAATTTCCCAAATCTTCTGCCATCTCTTGAAAGTTCCTGGCGCTTTTCACAAATCCTTGCCCAACTGTGCCAGACCCCAGCCAGAAGCTCAACAATGAGAATCCGAAATAAGCCGTTGTTTGTGACGTTGTAGACCGGATTCAAGGCAACATCAATATCGTTGGCGTGTGGGTTCCTCACAGGAGTTGCAGCGACTAGGTGAACAGTTTGGCGTTGTCGAGCAGCCGCTGGTCCGCACGCAGTACGCAGTGTCATCAGCAAACTACTTCGCAGTTGCAAATGGCTGCACGGAATTGATCATGTGACTCGCGTGTTCACGACATTTGATTGCATGTGCGTCACAGATATGTGACTCGCGTGTTCACGACATTTGATTGCATGTGCGTCACAAACACTTAGACCGCATGCAGATGTGGTACCTGCGATGATTGGATACATGCTGAGGAAGCCTGGTAAGCCGCAACCCTGAAGCCAAAGGTGCTAAGATTGTGCTTGGAAATGCTTGGAAGGCTTAAATGAACATGTCGAGGGTTGTATCCAGCTTGGGCGTTTTCATTTTTTGAGCATAGCTTTCAGGTTGCGATTGGACCGAGCTGCCAGTGGTGCCGCTGATGGCATTAAGCTGAGGGTGATGGGGTGCCCCTCCAGCCCATCGTATTTAAGTGAAAAGCATCCTGCTGTCTGATATGGCCCTCTGGGACATGCCCCAACCCTCCCGATGCGATGTAAGCAATAGACTCAGGCTCGCCTTTCGGGCTCATCCAGTTCAAGGATTCCGCTGTCGGCAAGTTGCAATTTGGAAAACCCTTGGTCAGAGCTCCTAGGTTTTAATGTTCAGAGCCCCATGCCGAAGACTTTGTGGTTCGGCGGCAAAGAGATGCGGCTCAAGCAAATCAATGGCCGAATCCTGCATGAAATCCCTAGCTTTGAGTTCTTGAGTTTGCCAGTGTTGATTCAGGTGGGTTTGTCTTCCCCAGAATCAGGCATGCATAACAATCTCGGAAATTATGTATAGTGCAAAGCAGGAGCTGGGAATCGCCCGTGGCTGCTGCCTCAGGCGTACCTTCTTGGTCGCTTTGCGAAAGATGTGGTGATGGATTTCAAAAGGGGATGCGGTAAGCATCAGAGCGGATGTATGGTCGGCGGGCATGCTTAAGTACAGAAATCCGGCCTCAGTGCAAAAGCACGCTAAGCTAAAACTATGCTTTGTAAGGGGTGACGCCACCCCGGCAACCCTTGTCAGGCAACTGGTTTTGAGGGATCAGGAATTAGGACGCCTGTGGGACAGTTTGAGGCTTTCTCATGGAGTTGGTGGTTTGCGCGAATCTGTACACTGGGGCCTTTGCTTAAATCAGGAGGCATTGTTAGATTTCTGCCTCCGAGTCTCAAAGCCCCAAGAAGGTAGGCCAGGATGCAAAACCCACTACGAACACGCTGTCTGAGCTACTTAAGATGCTTTTCCTCTCGCGCCCCTAGCTGAACCTAAACCAAGCCCCAGGCATTGTGCTCGCGTACCCAAATTTGAAAGCGGTCCGCAGCACAAGCCCCTACGCTCAGGTCGACGAGCATGTCGTCGTCTTCTCGGATTCCAAGTCTGAGGTGACTCGCAGCTGCCGGAACAAGCGACCATACTGTCTTCTCCGATGTGATATCATCTTGCCAAGAGAGGTCAAAGCTTTGCATTTCAGCTTGTTGTCATTTCTTTGAACGTTCGTCCTGCAAGAGCATCCAGTTCTTGAAGTTTTCATTCTACAGCTTGAACATGTCCTACAGGTGAACTCGACGGACATAGAAGAGGCAACCGTGGAACCTGGGCCGCATGAGGCTGGAGTCCTGAACCGTGCCCCACATGTGGTGCGCCGCAACTGGAGATTTATTTCACAGACCAGCACCCTGACCCACAAGCTGGTTGAAAAAAAAGCGATTGAGATCAAGAGCTGGAAAGTAGCTGTGGAAGCTTTTTTTTGTGTTGTGAGCGTCTGCCCAATCGTTAAGTCCCAGCGCAAACGTCTTGCAATCTCATAAAGGGACCTGAGTGAAGGTTCACTTTGCGAGAAAAGAGTGCTGCAGCTTTCCAGAGGTTTACTGCGTTCGTGCGGGCTAAGGAGTTTCGTCATCCCTGTGTTGACCGTGCGCTGGCAAACGCTGGAACCGAGCCAAAGACGCAGCCACAGGCCAACTGTTTGTGGTAGTTTAGTGCAGCACGGGTTTTGTCCTCGGACATAACATTCCTATGCCTTGGGCCTGCAGGAAGTTTCACTCAGACAGTTTTGATGTCTTTGATGACGGATACATGAACAAGCTTGCAATCGTTTGTTGCTGGTTTTTGCGCTGGCGACAGGGGAAGTTCTGGGAAGAGCTTGCCGAAAAACAGCGGCAGCTCTACAATCGCAAGCTTGAGAAGGCCTGGAAGTGTTTTTCTTTGAGCTGCAGGGCTGTTTCTCTTTGCTCACCTATTCGGAGCAGTTTCACAGGTCAGCAGGTCCTTGCGAACCTCTGCTAGCCTTGTGTAAGTAGAGTAAGTAAGTAGCCTTCAAGCTGCATTTCTCACGCTGCAAAAGGTACGGGCCACTGCGGAAGCCATTCTTGGTCCAGGCTGGATCTGCAAAGCGCAACCGAGGCAGCAAGAAACTGATCCACCTAGACCCTGGCAGGCGTGGCAGCGTCCCCGCCACCGTCACCTCCCGAAGAGGAGGACGAATTGTTCCGGCAGCAGAACTGCGTGGCCTCAACACCATAGATTTGTGTGACAGAACTTCAGGGACGCGGGGTGAGGCAGGCTTTATGTTCCGTGGCGTTGAAGTGCAGGATGATTTCTTCTCTTGGGCCAAGCAAGCAGCAGCGCTTTTCAAGGCTGAGGCAGGGCCAAGCAGCGTTCCTCCTCGCTCCTCTGCTTCTGTCTTGATTGCTTCCAGGTGCAGCAATCCGAAGCTGAGAGACTGCCGGAAGACGCGCCTGCTGATGCTGCTGCTGCAGCAGCGGAAGAGGTGCTATGTTGTTCAGGGCTTCGAGCAGGGTATATCGTTTGTGGGTTTAGGGTTTTTGGGCTTATTGTATTATCTTGGACAGTTCAGTCAGGAGTACAGGCTTTTGGGGTCTGCGGTTTCAGGGTCTCAGGGTTAGGGTTCCGGGTTCAGGATTCAGAGTTAGTGTTTCGGGCCTTCTGTTCTAGGGTTTCAAATTTAGTTTGGAGAGTTTGGGGTCTAGGGTGGAGGGGTTGGAACTGTATTTATTGGCTCCTCCAAGACTTGTGACGCCTAGCATTCGGTGGTCTCCTGCTATTTAGTTCTTGGCAATCAGGCCTGTTCGCGGGCAGCTTCGGAAGTTTTGATGCGCCATTTTACACACATGTCACATGTTGCTTGAAACTCACTTTCTGCTGTGTGTCCTGCCAGTTTCATAAGTCCAACTCTCCAAAACAATCGGTAACGTGCCAAGCTGGAATCGCACTGACCCAGCCACCCAGCCACCCTGCCCCGCAGGAGCTGGGCCCGGTGGATTTGGAGGAGCACCCGGACATTGTTCCTGGCAACAAGGCAGAAAAGAATCCTCAGCACCTTCACCGTCCCTTTGCACGATGGTTGGCTTTGCCATACATCCATCTCGCTATGGGTGTGGGTTGAGCTGCTGCTTTCTGCTTGGTCAACAATCATGTTGACCCTCTTGCGGATGATTTAAGTTTGGCTTAGTTGACAACTCCATTGAGTGGTAGCATGGCCACATGAGCTCTTTTTACGTGAGGATTTTTTGACCCGGCTGAGGAACGTAAGGCCCAAATACTTGTGTTTCAAGGCTTCTGTCCTTCTCCGTGGTCGCTGAATGTGGATCAACTTCGCTCGCCTCCCGCACTATGTGCTCGTAACGCAAGTCCTGCCTTGCGCAACATGTGCGGATCCTGCATGAGAAACAGGACAAACAAGCATGCCGACCCTAAACCCTCTTGCGGTCCTTTGTTTATCTGAAGTACAGGGCCATGCCAGCCTGGCATTCTGGATGCACTTGGGCAGACGCAAAATGGTCCCATAGAAAACCTGGGGAGGTGGTTCAGCACATTTCGTCATTGTCATCTGATTTCATGATCAAGATCTCTTTCACAAAGCCCGAGACAACAAAACAATCGAAAAAGCAACAGACAGAACGCTGAAGGGTGTGGATGGACCAGCGCAGCTGCATACATAACAGTCGGCTTTGCTGGGCCAGCGTCGGTGTCTTTGAACCTTTGCATTGCAACAGATACAAAGTTTTGGACGTTTACCTTGGGATCTGCGGATCCCACATGCTTGCACCAAAGACGGGCGGTTTGGTCTGAGCAGGTGGGATGGAATGCGGTGCGTACTGCGCACCTCAAAGTGCAGGCCCTTGACGCCTTAAGGAACCCCGAACGGCACACACAAAGTCGCTGGCTCTCCAGCAGGCCCCTGGCTGATGACTGCTCCAGAGTTGCGCTTTCTTGATGAGGTTTCATTCGTGTTAATTTACACGTTGCACTTCCTAGCATGCATATCATGCCAAACAAGACTCGTTGGACTTGGCGCGGTGCTGCAAAATCATAAATGGGTATATCGCATCACCATTCACGATTGCAGCTATGAATGTTGGGGCTGTGAGGCCGCAGAGGTCCGAGATTTGTAATCGTGACCACGTTTTCTTCGCGCGCAATTCTTAGGCACAGAGTTGGCGGTGCTCGAGGACTGTGCTGATGCGATTTTTTGAGAGACCATTGAGGGTTCAGACATGGACAGCGAGAATAGAACTCGAGGACTCCTCGTCGGAAGAGATCTCAGAGTCATCTGCGGCTTCGGGCATTGAGCAGGCAGCTGAAGGCATAACTTCAGACGCTTTCCTTTCAGCTTTTGATCAGTCTTCCTGTCAGTGTTGTCACGCGTTCGCCAATTTTCTAGGACCTCCCAGGCATGCATGTCCATCATGCTGACCCAGCAAGATTGGCAGAATCGTGTTTTGCTTGTTTACGGGGCAGCCCTTCCGGCCAAGTCGACGTCGATGGTAAAACAACACGCAACCCTGAAGAGGAGCTGCCTGCGAAATGATTTTCATGGCATTGCATTCAGAACGGATAACTCAATTAGATTTGGTAATTGCAAGGTAGATGCAGCTAAGAACGGATAGCTGCAACATAACTACGAGTAGGCCAGAATGTTGTTTGCAGACGGAGTCTCAGCACACCTTTCGCCTGTGGCCGGAGGCTTTCTTAACGAAATCGTTTCCGGACCTCGCGGTATTGCATGTGACCCCCCACTGCCTAGTTCCAGGTTGGTGGACAGTTTGCTGATGGCCCTCGGGCCCAGCGAAAACGGCGGGCAGCACTGCGAAAAGCACGCAGGTGCCAAAGAATCTGAGGAGCAAGGTGTTGCAGTTGAGCCACCCAAACTTCCCTCAAGTGCAGAGGCTTATAATTCAACACCCAGGTTTACTTTGTAAAGCTAGCAGCTAGCTCAGGGAAGGTCCCTCGGTTGTCAACCATAACGCTCCATTGCATTCCTCTACTTCTCGTCTGAGTCTGAATGAGTCATTTGTGCCGAAGGCGGGCAAAGCCAAAGGCCAAAGCCGCTCCCGTTCTCATGACGCCAGCGCAGTGGGTTGGAGAGCTCAGAGAGCACACATTTAGCTTTGCTGATTCTCAAAATCTTGTCAGCTGCTGGCATAGGATCGCCACGAGCTTCTGAGAAACCTGACATTCCCATCGTCTGCAACTCCCCAAGGCCGCTGCTGCCGCCGCAGCCCGTGCCAAGAGTGTGGAGACGCTTAAATCCCCAGCCGCGCAGCTGGAAATCGTCTGTATCAGGTGATATTCCGTTTGCAGTATGCAAGTCCTGATCAGTCCGGGGTCCAGGTACAGGGGGTGTGCTTCAGGATCAATTGCTGAAGCTTTGATCAATGCGGATGCTAGAGGCTTCCCCTGATTGCTTTGGAAGAAAGAGCTGAGGCGCAATGGGCAGCTGCGCGTACCCGCGCGCTTGCACCTTGCTTGTGGAAGTTGAGCAGGAAGTCTTTTTGGTAGCAGTATCCTCTCCGTAGATGAGTACGCACGCTAAGATCTCAGGAGAGGCTTAAAGAGAAGTCCGCTCCACCTCGTGGCTCGCGGAGAAGTTTCTTGGATAGCAAGACCTCATGACAGAGACTTCTATCCTGTTGAGTGCCCGCGCCTTCTCTCGAGGACGTGCTTTGGATGAAGTGCAGGTCCTTGCCGAGACTCTCGAAGCTGAGGACTCTCATGTCCTATCAAAGCGACATTGAGTTCATTTTACTCTGCTTGCTCTAAAAGCTCCTGAAGTTTGTTTTTGGTGTGCATGTCTAGGTATGGGAGAGCTGAGCCTGGAGCATCAGCTTCCTTTTTTTAAGCAAGCGTGCGCGCAACCTGTAAATGTTTCTTGCTATTTGCTCAGAGCACCTTCTGACTTCATGGTTCAGCTTCTGCAGCTTGGTCTTGGATGGTTTGGTATGTTTGGGTGCCCATATCATTTGTCCTTTGTCATGGATGACCTACTGCTCCATGACTCCTTGTCTTGCCTGCGCAAGCCATTTCTGGCAGAGCCCACTCCCCCTCCATCCACCACGGGCGTAGAGAGGGCTGAATGAAGAGCTTCCAACCCGTGGCATGATTCATGTGGGCTAGCGGCTAGCTAGCTTAATCCTTTTGCAAAAAGCTATGCGCAACCTTCGGAGGATCTCGAGCTTGCACCTGCGCTGGATCTGACGCAGCCGAAACGGGCGCGAAAAAGCCACATACTGTGTTCAGATGAGGGGGGTATGGTGCAGCCTGATACAGCTTTTCATCTATGCGCAGAAGGGGTAGATGCATTCATTCAATTCTTCATGACTACTACCCATCAGCCAAGGCTATGCATACTGCGTACGGCCTAGACCTGAGGGAAGTGTAGACAGCGGGAATTTTCTTTCGAGGATCTGCGACACTTGACAGAGCCGTGCCATTGCATTGCTGAGTAGCATGTGCTTATTAAGTGTCCAAGCTTGCTGGGCCCATGATTTTCAAGGCGCTTCAGTGTCTTTCTGCAAGTCTCCGGTGCAGACATGAACGAGTTTTGCCAAGAGGCCAGTTTTTGCTGTTGCTGAGGTCAAGGCTACAGGCGCCTCCTATGCCCTGTGGTCGCATGCAAAATTGGGGCTAGCTGCAGGCAAGGGCGACCCGACCTTGTCTCTGAATGCAACTCCCGTGAAGCGGCGCAGAACGCAAATAGGTGTACATACTCGTATGGTTGGGGTCCAAAGCTGTTTAGGGTTTCAAGTCGTGACATATGGTATAAGCACATATAAGCACTAATATCGCAGGATAGCGGACATAGTGCGGGATCCAACGAACATGCTGACTTTGTGGACGACCAGGTTTGGAATCGAACTCATTGCTTTCCCATGGAGCATGTTCTTGCATGCATAGATATCGCCAGGGTTGGGTAAAAAGGTGTTCATTTCCGAGTGCAATGACCTGTGACCGGCGCACTGCAGCAGGGGCTTTGCATCCGCATGCCGGCAGAGAGAGACAGAGATGAGGGGTGAACCAACCAGTCTGCCCAACACGGGCTGGGCAGTGACGCCCGGAGGGGGGACTTGTCCTTCCTCCATAGCCTGAACGAAAGAAAGAAAGAAAGATTGCCACACAAGCTCTCTGGGTGTTGTCTGGAGGTTGATGCTTAACGCATGGATAACCTTTCCAAGAAATTTGCCTCTCCTGCGTGGAGCTCATTTTTTGATGACGATGGAGCGTGGAAATCCTTGTTCAGACAATGGCTCTTAGAGCAATGGCTATGAAAACACGATCGGCGGGGACAGTTGCATTGCTAGGGCGGTTATAACAACAGCTTGAGACACAAGATCAACTCAGGACAGTGGACAATGCTAAAGCACAGCAGTGTTGTGCAAGGGATGCCAAGGCCTGATTGTATGTTCCATTCTGGCTCCGCTTGTCTTTTCGTGGGCCGTGAGTGGAGCACCTTACTCACGAAGCATGCGTTGCTATTCAGTGCCTCACAGCTTCGCATGATTTAGCGCAGGGAATCATTATCGATCTTTATTATCCTGAATTTGGTCATTGTCGTTGCCCTTGACCTTTATCTCAAGAGAAGACCTCGGTTGTGTACCGTGAGCAAGATGCCGCTTGTTGCCCTTCGTGTTTGCATGAGTCAATTTATTTTGTGGGTTCGTATCTCATATATATGGTGCTTGCACTACAGGACTGCAGGACCAGAGTGCTGAAGCCACGAGACTGGAAGGACCCTGCCCAAGACTTTCCTCTGTTGTGAAGGCAATAGCTCGGCTTGCCGAGCACATGCATACAATATGGTCATAGTGGCGCATAGGAGGTGATCCTGTACTGAAAGCTGCCTATTAGTAAATATATTCACTGCCCCATCAAGTTCTCATAGGAATATTTAGTCTTACTCACGTCACATGGGGACTCAACACCCAACAGGCTCACAAAGGAGCCTTGTGAAATCCCAATGTAGTCACATAGTAACTACTAGTGAGATAAGAGATATTATGGGAACCTATTCTGTTTCTTCTTTTTTGGTTTCTGTGGCCTTGCACCGCTCATTTTGCCAGGCCTCCCAGCAGAAGTGATTGACGCCTTGTCGCGCGGTGAGCTTCAGGAGGTCCTTCAAAGGGTTTGTAGGGGAGGCAAGCGAGCTGTTGCGCGGGCACGAATCTGGAAGGCGTTTTGCACGTGTTTCTCCAAGAGCTGTCTTGCAAAAAAGGTGTTGGAAAGGAGTCTGCAGAGGGAAGAGCAGGCTGTCACGCCCTCGGCGGCGCCCGGATCCGCTTTGGCCATCTTTGGCCAGTGTCGAGCTGTGCTGCAGGCACACAGAGAAAAGACAGAGTAGGCAGATGTTTGGTGGACTGGCGTTCGGAGGCCACGACTGGGGCTTCGGAAGGCATGCAAAGTTCACAGAGCCCAATAACTGGCATGCTGCACAGCATGTCGGGGTTCATTTGATTCTGGCTTTTGCTTAGGCCCTTGCCCTTTGTGATGAACTGCTGCGAGTCGGCATGATGGTCAGTGAGGAGTGGTACCTTGCAGCTGTTAGTTCCTAGTGCTTGCAGTCATGCTAACGTGCCTCAATCAAGAAGCTGTGAGCAAGTTACTAAGCATAGCAGCACAACACCGCATAACTTTGCGGCTTGAACAAATAAAAGGGCCTTGAGGGTTGCGTACTAGGCCCGAGCCCACTGCTTAGCATCAGTTTGATTCCAGCGTGTCTGCCGCTCCATTGGTGTCCACAGAATGTTTCAGTTCCTTGGACCACAGGAGACTTATGCGGTTGCAGCGGAAGTGCTGGGCGAGCGCTGCACATTTGAGGCAAGGTCGTGCAAGTTTGACAAGAAGCTGCTGTGGTTTCGTTGCAGACACATACTTGCTGCGAACGGACTGAAGCTGCACTGCACTGTACAAGCAGGGCAGGCTTCTGACATTCCGAGCGCAAGCCCACAGGTGTGTGCAACAGTGGGCTTCTACCTGATGCTCAGTGCCTGGCTTGGGGCAGTAGCACCAAGCGACTAGAGTATGCAGACATGTCTGCAGATCTTGTTCTGCTTAGGGAGTCCTGCCAAACTCTCGGAGCAGTTCCATCAACTCTGACTCTCTCATCCCTGCCAGATGACCTTCCGGCTCTCATGATGTGCTGTGAACCCGTAGCCCTGGGCTTCAGCTGACAAGCCTTGCCCAGCGCCGATCATGCCATGCTCCAGTTTCGCTGGCTGTTGACTTGGGTGTTTCTTTCTTTGTTCTGGGGCAGAGTTGTCTCCAAAGAATGGATACATAGAGTGCTTTGCCTGGCAAAAGTGATCTGCTACACTTACAAGTTTGATGTAGGTTTGGTGTCCGTGTCTTTGTGAGCCTTTCTGCATAGCATCTGCTGCAATACGTGCCCCCGGCCAGCGGAGAGCCCATCACAAGCCAGGCTCCTGGTCACACCTGCGGCTGCCGCAGCCGCCCTGTGGAGAGATGGGAAGTGAAGTGCTAGGCCATATTAGTAAGCCACATTCAGTGACAAATGTTAAAAAAGAGCGAGACTCATGTGTGAATACAGCCTCTGCGCTTCCCTTGCATCCCAAGATAAAAAGCCTGATTTTTTTCCTGATTTTGTTGCAAAACATATTGAATGCTGCTCCTGGGGCTCGGTTCAACGTTTGCAAAGCTAAGGCTGCTACCGTGTGCCGGGGCGACCTTACTACACCGTTGACCGATGCCCACGTGCCCCGAGGAATTTGATAAAATTGTTTGTTTCTGTTTGTGGGCACTATTCCTGGAGGATATTTGGACATTGGTTGAGGCATAGAAAGACGCTCTACAGGAAAAGCCCTAGGTCTGCAGAATCATCCTGGAAAGCTGTCTGGCATCCATACACATTTCTTTGAAAGCTCATCTACTGATTCTCGTTTAAAAGCAGTACATGGTCAGCATTTGTCAGCAGGGGAAGCATAACTGCAAATGTTATAAGATACGTATATTCCCAGTCGCCCGCACAAAACGCTATCCGCCAAAATGCTGCGTAAAGGGGCTTGTGGTGCGTTACGGTCTAGAGAACCTGCATGCCAGATTTTCCTTCAAGCATTTTGAGTTGTTTTTCAGACTTTCGTCGTGACGAAGATGCAGCATCCCTGATAGAAGCTGAACATTCCAAGAATGATGATGAGAATCTGAGCAAGCCCAGCCCTCTGCCAGATGGTGCAGCGTAATGGTAAAAGCTTGCAAGGCCGTGGGGTCCATCTTGCTACAGAACGCCCAAAACAGAGCCGATCATGGCATCTTGGCATTGGGAAGGCATAGAGGTGACTTCGAATCTCCACTTTCCCCGTGAGTGATAGTGCAGCTTACGCAGCTTGCGATGACGACGCGTGCAAACCCAAGCAACACTTTGCACATTCACATTGATAGCCTCTCGAGACTAATGGCAAAATCACGTGCCCGGCAATTTGTTTGTTTGCATTGTTCAGAGGACAGCTTTGGAATGACAGAGCGCTGCTGAATGTGTCGAGACTTGGAGAGGCTGTGATTGGTGTCATGTGCGCTGGCTCTCAGGGTTTGAGGCATGTGAGCTTACCCATTGTAATTGCCTACTTGTGTTTGAGCAGGATGGCATTGTCTTCTCGTTTGTCCCGTGGCAAGTTCTTTATCTTCTACAGGGCGATCGTGTGGAGCCCAGACGTCTCTGTCTTCAGGGTCCAGCTCCTCAACATCGTGTTTAGCCATATGCTTGCAGACCCTGCCGCAGTCAATGCCCTGCAGAAACACTGCAAAAGTGTGTGTGATTCTGCACTCGATGGACCGGGCTGCGAGGTCAACTGCTGCAGACAGCTGATGCAGACGCTAGCGGCGAACCAGGCCCTGATCATGTTATAGACTGCCTGTCTACGTTTGAAGGACACTTGAGGCTGAAGATGTTTTGAGGGGCTTGCTCATGCGAAAAGGTTCTTGGCTGGGTTTTAATTGACAAGGGAAGATGCAGCAGTTGGCCGAGGCATAGCCTTGGCACTTTGTCATATTCACATTCAGAGATCTACGAGAGACATTCACAGAAGCAAGGGCCAGCACTCAGTCAATATCATACATGAGAGCGTCCAGCTGCCAATGTGTCTTTTCATCCGTCGTCTACATCGCCTGACCGTTGATCATACATAGAGACATAGATGAAGACATAGTCCTCACACCAGCATGTTCATGGATGATGCCAAATGCGAATAAACTGAGATAAGCCGTTTAAAGCAGCAGCTTGCGGGAGAGGCATCAAAAATGATAAGGGATCGACAAAAAATGATCAAGGATCAAACAAATTGAAAATCACTGGAAAAGACAGTATGTCGGCTTTCCAGGCCCCCCACCAGGACCTGTCAGGGCCTGCTGAAGGAATGCTGGAGGTGCTGCAAATAACAGGCTTCCAACAAGTCGAGAGAAAGAGCGAAATTGCACAACAACATGCGCGACAAGAGAGAGAAATAAAAGAGGGAAGAAATAAAAGAAGGAAAGCACCACGGATGCACAGCAAGAAGGCAAAGCAAGAACAACAGAAAGAAGGACATAAGTACAGAAAGGCACAGAGCAAAGACTGTCCTAAATCAAACTTGTATGCGCAGGACAGGTGCACAGCTTGGGCTGGTAGGGTGGGCATGTAAAACCAAACCTAGAGTTTAGCTAAATCCGAACTTAAGGTTTAGTTAAACCCGAATTTAGGGTTTAGTTACACCCTAAACCCTAAACGCAAACTCAGGGTTTAGCGAAGCCTGAATCGAGGGTTTAACCAAGGCCCGAGTTTAGGGTTTAGTTAAACCCACATTTAGTGTTTAGTTAAGCACGAGTTTGGGGTTTAGTTAAACCCGAATTTAGGGTTTAATTAAACCGGAATGTAGGGTTTGATTAGACCCGAATTTAGAGTTTAGTTAAGCCTGAATTTAAAGGGTTTGATTAGGCCCGAATTTAGGGTTTGGCTAAACCCGAATTTTAGGGTTTAGTGAAACCCGAATTTAGCAGGGGTTTAGCCAAGCCTCTTTGTATTTTTTGTAAACTGTCTTCTTGTTTTTCAATCAGTTTTTAAAACCCTAATTGAAGATTTAACTTTAGGGCATAGCTAAACCCAAATTTTAGGGTTTAGTTAAACCCAAATTTAGGGCTCATTTAGCTAGACCCGAATCTAGGGCTCAGTTAAAATTGAATGTAGGGTTTAGTGAAGCCCGACTTTAGGGTTTAGTTAAACCCGCATTTAGCGCGTGGTTAAACCCAGATTCAGGGTTTATTCAGTTAAATCGGAATTTTTAGGGTTTAGGTTTAACTAACCCGAATTTAGGGTTTAGTGAAGCCCGAATCTGGGGTTTAGCTAAGCCTGAGTTTAGGGTTTAGTTCAACCTGAATTCAGGGTTAAATTACCGATTTTTAGGATTGAGTTGAACCTTAATTTAGGGTCTAGTTCAGCTGGAATTTAGGACTTAGTGAAGCCCGAATTTTAGGGTTCAGTGAAGCCCGAGTTTAGGGTTTAGTTAAACCCAATGTAGGGTTAAGTTAAGCCCGAATTTAAGGTTTAAGGTTCAGTTAGATGCAAAGTCAGGGTTTAGATCAAACCCTAAGCCGGAGTTTATATTAGTTTGACCCGAATTTCGGGTTTAGCTCAGCCCGAACTTAGGGTTTAGTTAAGCCCGAATTTCGGGCGTGGTTAAACCCAGGTTCAGGGTTTAGTTAAACCCGAATTTAGGGCGTAGTTAAAATTCGGGTTTAGTAAACGCAAATTTAGGGTTGTTAAGCCTGAGTTCAGGCGTTTAGTTAGACCCAAATATAGGGTTTAGTTAAACCCGAATTTAAGGTTGCGTGTTGCATCGTATGCACCAAGATGCTCTTGTTTTCGTGGAGCATGCAATTACTTTGTGAACCGGCCAAATGATCAACTGGTCTAGCAAGCAGCAGGCTTACATCATTCTGTCGACGGTTGAGTTCAGCAAGGTGAGGGCACCCTGGCTTCGTTGGGGCGGGCGTGATGAGCCTGTTTCCTTCGAACGATGATGCCCTGGCCTTGGTTAAGCCCGAGTTTAGGGTTTAGTTAAGCCCGAATTTAGGCTACGCCTTAAGTTCGGGCTTCACCAACCCAAAATTTGGGTTTCGGGTTTAGCCACACCCTATTTCGGGTTTAGCTAAACCTTACACTCGGGTTTAGCTAAGCCCTAAATTCGGGTTTAACTAAACCCCAAATTCGGGCGTAACAAAACCCTAGTTTCGGCTTTAGCTAAACCTTAAATGTGGGTTTAACTAAACCCTAAACTCGGGCTTCGGGTTTAATCTAAAACTTTGAATTTGCGCTTGAATAAAGCTTAGACTTTAAATTCGGGTTCAACTAAACGCGACATTCGGGTTAAATCAAACCCTAAATTCGGGTTTAGCTAAACCCAAACTCGGGCTTCCCTAAACCCTAAATTCCGGTTTAACTAAACCGGGCCTAATCAAATCCTACATTCCGGTTTAATTAAACCATCAATTCGGGTTTAAGTAAGCCTTAAATTCTAAACCTTAAATTCGGGTCTAACTAAACCCTAGGTTCGGGCGTGACTAAACCTTAAATTCGGGTTTAGCTAGACGCAACTTCGGGCTTAACTAAACTTAAATGCAAACAACATTCAAATGAAACTAAACTTCAAATTCGGCTTCAAATAGACCCAGTTAAATCCGAATTTAAGGTTTAGTTAAACCCGAATTTAGGGTCTAATTTTACTTGCCCGAATTTATGGCTAAGGTTTAGTTAAGGGGTTAGCCAAGCCCCTTTTGTACTTTTGTAAACTATTTTCCTGTTTTTTCCATCAGTTTTTAAAACCCTAATTGAAGATTTAACTTTAGGGCATAGCTAAACCCAAATTTAGGGTTTAGTTAAGCCCAAATTTAGGGCTCATTTAGGTAGGCCCGAATCTAGGGCTCAGTTAAACCTGAATGTAGGGTTTCGTGAAGCCCGACTTTAGGCTTTTAGTTAAGCCCGAATTTAGCGCGTGGTTAAACCCAGATTCAGGGTTTATTCAATTAGATCGGAATTTTCAGGGTTTAGGTTTAATTAACCCGAATTTAGGGTCTAGTGAAGCCCGAATCTGGGGTTTAGTTAAGCCTGAGTTTAGGGTTTAGTTCAACCTGAGTTCAGGGTTAAATTACCGATTTTTAGGATTGAGTTGACCCTTAATTTAGGGTCTAGTTAAGCCGGAATTTAGGACTTAGTGAAGCCCGAATTTTTAGGGTTTAGTGAAGCCCGAGTTTAGGGTTTAGTTAAACCCCACTGTAGAGTTAAGTTAAGCCCGAGTTTAGGGTTTAAGTTTCAGTTAAGTGCAAATTCCGGGTTTAGATTAAACCCGAGGCCGGAGTTTAGGGTTTAGTTAGACCCGAATTTAGGGTTTAGCTCAGCCCGAATGTAGGGTTTGGTTAAGCCCAAATTTCGGGCGTGGTTAAACCCAGCAGGTTCAGGGTTTAGTTAACCCGAATTTAGGGTGTAGTTAAAATTCGGGTTTAGTTAAACGCAAATTTAGGGTTTAGTTAAGCCCGAGTTCAGGCTTTCAGTTAGACCCGAATATAGGGTTTAGCTAAACCCGAATTTAAGGTTGAGTGTTGCATCGTATGGACCACGATGCTCTTGTTCCCATGAAGCATGCAATACTTTGTGGCCAGCCAATTGATCAAGTGGTCTAGCAAGCGGCAGGCTTACATCGCTCTGTCGACGGTTGAGGCCGAACTTGCGGCGATGTTTGAATCCCGTGTGGCAGTGCAGTCTGTCTTGCCGCTTGTTCGGAAGCTGCTGGGGCTCAGCGTTTGCGACGGTCCCGAAATGGCTGTAGCGCTGCGGACCGACAACACGGCGGCCGTAGCTTCGACCACAATTTCCGGGTGGTTCTTGGCGCGCCAGACACCTTCGCGTCAAGGCAGGATGCAGGCGCGAAAGGATCGCCGCAGGATGGGACGTAGAGCTTTGATCAAGAGTTCCTCACTGGAACGCTTTCAAAAAGTCATGGCGTTGGCAACCCCGGCTTGACTTCAGCAAGGTGAGGGCACTCTGGCTTTGTTGGGGCGGGCGTGATGAGTCTGTTTCCTTGGAAAGATGATGCCCTGGCCTTGGCAGACATTGATGCTGTTCGCGCGCGCTGCGGAGTAGCAGAGGGTCCATGGAATGCTTGGCGCATCTTAAGTTGGGTGGCGGATGGTGGCGGCTCTACCTGCGAGTGCCATAGCTTAGAACTGAGTGCGGAGTCTGCTGCCTGGAAACCAAGCTTTCGCACCGACTCGGGGGCCCAGAGTGGATTAGTGTCGCGCCTCTCTACAAGGATCTCTTGGACTAGGAGCGGCGGCAACTGTGAGGACTGGAAGGGCGAAGAGCCGTGCGCTTCCGAGACAACACCGACAGCTCCAACAGTGGTGCCTGCAACCGGATCAGGATGTCACATGAGTCACATGAGTGACCAGTCGGACGAGTCCGAGTTTGCAGTAGACACAGTGGGCACGGCAGATTACTGCTGCCAGCGCTATGTCTTGACCATGGGGGCCCCGCCCCAGGAGGAGGAGGCGAGCGTTGAGCAGTTGAGCGCAGCGCAAGTGAGTGCACAACCTTGACCAGGCCCCCGACGCTGACCTCGCAGTGCGGTTGCCTTATGGTCGTTGAGTGTTAAGAGCGGTGAAGTTTCGTGCGTGGCTGCCTACATTGCAAAAGAGCTGCCGAGGCAAACGGCTTGCTGCGCGGCGGCTGTTCCAAACGGCTGCGATCATCTTGAACATCTTGCCGCTACCGATCGTGCAGGGGGAAACTTGGAGAACAATGGCAGCATGTTGGCCATCGACCCAACGCAAGACACCTCTGGAAGCGACAGGCCAAGAAGAGGAAGTCGAAGGAGGACAAAGAAGAGCTGGCCAAGTACAGGGCTGCCGCAAAAGCTAAGGGCGACGGCAAGGGCAAGGATGTTGGCCTCAAGTCGAAGGACCAGACAGGCTCATATCTTTGTTTTGCCTGGGAAATGCACTTGTGCCGTGAACCTTGCAGAGCCACAATCTCTAGGGCGTGCAAGTGCCGAATCCGCTGCCCAGGTCACAAGAGCGCGGCCATTGAGGTATCCGTGGAGCATCGTGCAGCGTATGGAAAAGAACCCCTACAACCTAGCTACACGCCTGAGTGGCAAGTGTCAGACTTGAATGCCCCCCTCTGTGACGCGTGTCCTTACTCCTTGCTTCGCGCCGTGAGCGGTACTGACCTGATGGACGGACATGCTCCCCAACAAAGAAGAGCGGCCATGACGGCAGGGCTGTGCTGCCGGGAGCTCACGGCGTGACGGGTTCGACAGCAGCAGCTTGAGGTAGAAAATCGCCTGAAGCAGATCACGCCGAAGCTGCATCTGCATATCTGCTCCCGAGCCGAGATGGCAAGGTGCGATGCTGCCATGACTGAGTTTGCCGACTTCAATTCGTGTGTGTGTGTGTGTGTGTGTTTGCAGATGGATCAGACCTTGAACCGAAATTCGGGAAACTGCAGTGATCTGTCGGAAAAGTCAGAAAAATACATCGGTTGACATTTTCATGCCAATGTCCATTGGGCCTTGTCCGCCCCAAGATCCTCGGGAAGAATGCATCCTCAACTTTGGCTAGGTGCCTGAAGGCCTTCTACCAAATATGCTGAACTTGTGCTGCAGGCGCAGGGTGGACTGGCGGCGGTGGTGCGCGCGGTATGCTCAGGCAGACAGACTTCGGCAAAGCAGCCGCGACGAGGCCAACAAAGCCGTGCTTAACAGCCCATGGAAAGGCTCCCGTGACTCCCTGCAATGGGCCTGGAAATGAACAGTCGACTGAAGCAGCCTCGAGCGCGATCAGCCAGATGCCTGGTAGTACCAGCGCCGCTTTTTGCCAGGATGGCGCATTATGCACTTTGCTCGAACTGTAACTGAACTCGAAATTCTTCGCCTGCCCAAAAAGACAATTAGACCTTGAACTGAGTCCGAAATTAGCGTTTTCCTTTCCACTGAACTTATGGGACCCTACCGAACCGAACTCAAACTCCCCCCCGCCCGACAAAGATCATGCTAAACTTTGAATTCAATTCCAAGTGAACTCTAACTCTACCTGAACTTGGACTGAACTTGAAGTGAACACGAACTGAACTCGAACAAAATCTGAACTGGAACCGAATTCGAACTTCCTGCCTTCCTTTGTAGTCGATTATGGCCAACCCACACAAAGACAATCAGAGCCCGATTTGAAGGGAACTCGAACTCGAACGGAATGCGGCTCCCCCGCATACCCGGCAAAAGTCAAGCTGGAACTCGTCCCAGCCGAAACGAACTTGACCTGAACTCGAACTTGATGCGGACTAAATAAATCCAAACTGAGCCCGAACTTGAACTCTCGCCTTCCTTGCGTATTGGAATCCAAAGAATAAACCCAACCGAACTCGAAGTGAACTCGAACACCCCCTACGTTAGCAAAAGCTGGTATTGATTACCCTTGCATGCGACCTGAACTCGTGCTGCATTCGGCGTCCTGGATTCATTCTAACAACTCGACCTCGCCCCGAACTGGCACTCCCCAGCAAACGTCGAACCAGAACTTAAGTAGTGTTCCCGAGCTGCTCTGAACTGTTCTCCATCTCGAGCTGAACTCAAACCTGCTCCCTTCCGCCAAAAGATACGTTCCAGTTGTCCGCCAGAACAAAAAGAATGTAAATTCAACTCGAACTCGAATGGAACTAGAGCCCCCGCCTGTCCCTTGGCGTTATCAGAGCCGAACTCGAACTCATCCCCCTCTGCACGGGAATGTTGGATTTTGGACTGAACGGAACCGAACTCGAATTGGGTTTCCCTATCAACGGTAACCTTATGTAACCTTGAATTCAAACTGAACTGGCACTAACTTTCTCCCCCTCCCAACAACAAAGGAAACCGAACTCAAACTTGAATGGAACTCACCCCCTCCACCCCCTAAAGGCCGACAAGGTATCACAACTCGAGAGCACAGTTTCGAGGATGCTCCACGCACGAGCGCGATTGGCAGGCGGAATTGCGCGACCGTGTGTTGGCAAACGGAATTACGAGGACGTTCCATGCCGCTACCTGATTGGAATTTGAACTCGTCGCCACCCTCGCTACATGGGTGCCGGGGTATTGTTCTCGAACGGCTGAGGCTAACGCTGGATCTTCCAGAGCATCGTTGGACGCACGTTAACCTCCATGTCCACCATCTGTTCAAGAAAACGGAGCCTTAAGTAGAAGGCGAGCATGCTCACAAGGTGCACATCTGGGGACATGTGCTGTGAGGCTGCCCTTTCTTGCATCAACCTTACCCCTTACCGTCTTTGGACAGTGCACACTGTCTCTGTAGCTGCTCAGAGAATGACGCGCGTTGTTCGTACAGTTTGACCTTTTGCTGACGGTGCAAGGGAACATGATAGTAGCCTGCAGCAGACCTCAGACAAAAGGGTAATGCATGTTCACTTTGGGGAGGTGCGTCACTGGTGATTTGCCTGTGCTGCGTGCTGATCTTGGCCGCGACCTTACTTGGCTAAGGACTCTTCCGCAGATACTCATACCAACTCATGCCCGCATGGCTGCCTGCATGTACTGCTTCTGTGAGTTTTTTTTGGTTTCGTAAACTTTGTGAAATTTTGAAACTCATTCTCTATGTCCTGCTGCAGTTACACACGGAAATCCAGTAAAGTCAGCTGAAGCAGTTGTCAGGTCATGCTTTTAACCCCAGGGCATTTTAACAAGCCTCACGGCCTCGTAGGTTAGAGGAACAATGTCCTGCTGAGGCCCCATGCAGGCGTTGGGTTAAAGAAGCAGTACGCCCGAAAACATAAAACGTGAGCATGAGAAAATGAGACTCTAGGCCATCAGAGGCAGCTCCTGCTGCGTGGAAATACACAATGCATCACATGAATCAACCTGCGTGGAAGATGTTTGACTTCTTGCTCGCTACGTTGGAGCAGGCTTGCCTATGCGCTTGGAGCACAAGGCTCATGGATGATGGCAAGGGAATGGCCAGACCAGCGGGTACCACAGGCAAGTTCAACCGCAACGGTCTGGTTGTGGATTTTTCTAGTTTTGCAAGCGGAAACGGACACAGCCGCGTGTGCCTGCAGTTGCGTCTCCTGAGGGTTGTGATGCTTTGCTGGAATGCTGGCACATGCCCGTCCAAAGTCTGAACTTTAAGAGATTGTTTTTACTCTCTGAGAAGGGCAGTGGTCCTTGCGGCCGACCCTGCAGCCAGCCTCGCGCAGGTCAAGGTTGCTTGGATTCCGCAATCATCGGCACATTCAGACATGTGATTGAACCACACTTGAAACCACACGAAGTTGCGAAGTCGAGCCATGCAGGATATCAAGGCAATGTGTCCAAACACATGAGCTCAAACTCAAAGCAAAACAGAGAATTTCTCAGGTCACCCAATCTGCAAGCTCGTTTGCATGAGGCCTGACCTGAGCTGAGGGTTAGGTTTGCAAAGGCCAAGATGACCCCTCGTCTTGCCATTTCATTTACAGCTCTGGGGTGCGTGAGGAGACGAGCTCCTTGAGCCCACAGAGCTTCACCGAGGTCTGCTGCAAGTCAGCACTTAAGGTGTTGCAGTCAACTGCTCGTAGATCTTGACTCTTTGAGTCTTTGAGGCTGTCCTGAGTTGGTGGTCCCCGCTGGTGCTCAGAGCGTCGTGGGCGTGCCCAGCTTGGCAGCCTTGGCGTTTGACACAGTGCCTTTGGATGTCGTGGACCCGACCCTTGGAGTAAGTCAAGGCTCGGATCTCCGAGTATCGCTGGTTTGCACTTCCAATTCCCTTTAGGGCCAGCAAAAGAAGAAGCAGACAAAGATGAAGATTAAGAGGAACAACCCTTGGCAGAAGTCAACGCCGATGAGGCAAAGTAAGAGCGAAAGGAAGAGAGAATGGCAATGGGTTCTGTTAGGACTGCTCAGTAGAAGCTTGCCTCGAAAAGCTGATTTTGGGACAAGGCAAGTATCCTTTGCAGGATGGCTTCTGTGAGACTCTGCTAAGGATTGGTATGCCTCTCCTCAAGGCCGCGCAGAATTGTCGTGAGATCATCTTGCAGCGTTGTCTCGGTTGTTGTCAACATCATGAGGGCCAGGTCCCCCAATGCAGATGTAGACAAGATTCGGCTGCGGCACATGGCTCTTTCACACTTTATCGGCATGACTGCAGGTGTCATGTCCTCGTGTGTGTGTAAAGTCGTATCGGGGCAGCGTGGCAATGGGGGAATGATCTTTGCGGCCAGCTTGAGTGGCGTTTGCTTGATGTTTTAACTTTGTCCATCATATTGATGTTGAGTTTGGTTGGAGGTGGCATTGGTGATAGGGCTAAGATAGGTCTGCAATCTATTCGTCGGACTTGGTGCAAACTAGTAACTGGAGTTTTTCTCGGAGAGTGTTCGGTGTTCCTCATGCCTGCTGTGTCTTGTTGGATAAAATTCAGGGTTGTTGAAAGTATCGTTCTTTTCGGGGCACCCTAAACATTAGCAGACCCCAAAAAGGTGAAGGTGTCAATGTAGTATGAAGAATGGGTCTTGGTCGCCCTGCTTGGCGATGAGCTCAGACTGTTTAAGGCCTAAGCGGCAGGAGCTGCAAGATTTGAAAACTCGGCAGCTCGAACCACGAACGGGAAATCCGATGCGTGCATAGGGTGGAACACGCAGCATGTAGAATGCCACGTGCGCTTTGGAATTCTGCTGAAAGCAACATTCTGCTAAAAACAAAGTCGTCAAGTCAAGATGGAAAGGTGCTTTCACCTGTGCGTGAGCTCCATACGGCAATCTTTGCAATGATGTAGCAACAGATGGTTGAAGGGACTTGTAAAAAAGGTTTCTACAACTCTTTTACTTTTGCACGAGCTCCACATGCATGGCTTTGGATACGCGCCAGAAATGGTCACTTGAGGTGCGTGTGCTTGGGGAACGATGTCAATTGTAACCTGGTTGATGTAACTTCATACAGACTTGATGTGATCGCACTGCTTGCCGCGTGCGCTGGGTAAAGCCCCGAACCAGTGTGACTCTTGGCGTATTGATATGACAAGCCCCATGGTGCCTTGCAAGACGCGCAGTGAGCAGACCTTCGTTATCGGTTTCGAGCTGCTCGCAGCTGCGGGTGCAAAGCATCAAGATTCAAATGCCCTGCAAACGGTTGCACAAGTCCTGTTGCCGGGAGGTGGAAGTGCGCAGCCCTTTGCGCCCAGCGGAGCCTGAACCGCACCCGTCTGCACTGGAGGCCGATGGTTCTGACTTGCATCGTGTGAGTGCTGCAAGTGGATATTTGGCAAACATGGCGCCCTCTTTTGGTAGAACGTGCAGCTACACTGTTGTTGAGCGCAGCTGTCGCTGTACCTATCTCCAAGCGCGAGAAGCTTTGTTCTGCCTGGTTTGTTTTCTGCTAACGAGACGGACGCCTGATGAACGTCAATCAGAGATTGTTGAGATTTCATGGCCCTGTGCCGCGAAGTCCTCCGCTCCGCTGCTTGTACTGCGCAACCTGCGGCCGGAACCCCGAGGGTCGTTGCTGAATGTTCCCGTAGAAGGCATCTTGGCTGCCTTTAACTTGAACGCAAGCTTCAACCAGCTGAACAGCTGTTTGCTGCTTGCTGGTTGGGTTGGCGTGGATGCGTGGAGCTCATCCCAGGTTGGTCAGACACCTCCGCCATGGCCCTGGCCTTCCTTCGCAGCCGAGCAGATGCCTAGCTGCAATCTTCAGCAGCTTCTATGCTACGCATTGCTACGCATTGCTACGCATTGCTACGCATGAAATCATGTGATCAAATACATCGTATGTATTTCAGGGGATCCTGGAGCTCCGCAGCCCAGACCTCAGCATCTTCGGCTCTCTGGAACGGGACCGCGAAGCTTTGTCACTTTCTCCCAAGTAATTGTGTTGACTTATTGGTGTTCTTCATTCCCTGGGTCTGCCTGTACTGCTAAACGTGTCATGCTTGGAAAACGATGTGCCCGGGAGTTTTTGGAAAGGACTGTGTAGCTAATGTCGCGGTTAGTGAGACCTCTTCGGCATCTAAATTTGAAACTCGCGAAGCTCATTCTACCTTTGCTGCTCGAATTCTTCGAAGATGTTCTTGGCTCTCTGAAGCCAGACAGGAGAGCTGCCGGCCTTAGTTTGTCAAACTTCAATTTTGTTGTTTGCAGTTTCTGCCCGCAGCCCAAGCCCTGAGAGGAGGAGCTGAGCGGAAAGTATGTGCTGCGGAGTGGTAAGGCAGAGACTGTTTGAGCCTTGGTATGGATACTACGAGATAAGTTGCTGTAAAGGGTGGCTGAGGCCTTAAGTGTCGGCAGCCTATTGGACAGCCATCGTACTAAAGGATCGGTAACTTGCCACTGGCTGCGTGGTCTCGTCTGCTGGCTTAGTAGCGCCTTGTTCCGAGAAAGCGCCGTCATGAGCTGGGGTGCATTTCAGATGTAAACCACTGTTTCCTGATTTCATGGGGTCCAAATGAGATTGAATTTCCACACAGCGGGAGGTATTAGTCATGGCTGCACATTGTCCTCTCCAAACACGAATCACCTTGCGCTTGAAAAGGCCTTGAGCCAATACAAATTCTGGGTGGTCCACCATAGGAGCTGCAGCGTGTCTATGCCTAAGCTGACTGAACATGGCCAAGGCATGATTTTCCACGGAGAGCCAGGCCACGATCCGCCACAGAACACGATCACGGTGACCGATGCCAGCAATCAAGTGCTGGCAAGAACACAGGTTTCTTGGTCAAGATATGTGTCATGCTGGGGTGTTCCAAATGTCGGAAAAGTTGAAACCCGAAGCTGTGGACTGGAAGTCTAGGCCTGCTGGCTGCCCTCAGACCGAACGTGTAACACCAGCTCGACGGCAAATTCTTGCGCGTTATCTGCTAACAGCCTGATTGAGATTTGGCACCAACACGCACAACACATTCGGCTTGCCTTGCTGCGCAAGTCTTGCCAGAGGCTAGCCATATGGCTAATCAAGTTTTTGCGGGGTGTCACGGTCCTTCAACCTACTCTTGAGACTTATTGTTATAGTCTAGCATTGGCAGAGCCGTCACCATGCCGGCCAGCGCTCAAATCCTTGTCTGCTGTCACAGTGACATGCCAACTGTCTCAGCATGCTACCTGTCTCCACTGCGTGAGCGAAAGGCTGAAAAGCTACAATTTGCAGATCCTTCCGGCAGATTCTACAGTCTTCAGGCACGCCGTTTTGCAAGGGATCACCGGATAGTGATTAAACCAATCGAGCGTCAAGCCTCCCATGCCATGTGGCTTTCATTTTCATCACCCTGTCTGTTTCGAAGAAGGCGCATGTCGCGCTCTGCCTGCCATGTCTGTGCAACAGAATGTACAAAGGGATTGATGCAGCGCACAATGTGCCATTATCTGATCATGCGCATAGGATCTATAGTATGGAAACAGTGCCTTGCGAGGCAGGGAGTGTCTGGCTTATCTTGCTTACTAGGGTTCGAGCATGAGGCTTCGTTTCTTGCGTTTTGTCAGCAGTCCGCCGGAAGCCAATGCCTTCCTGTCATAAGCATCTTTGGACCTCGCTTGGCCTTGACCAGCTTGACTGCTTCAGCTGTCGTGCCAGAGTAAAAGAGAAAAACGCACAAAGACAAGAGTCATGTTTGAGATTGCCCTTTTCTGGCGAAGAAAGGCACCCTCATCTTCTTACTAATCTAGCTTTGGATCAATCCGAGTCAGCATAGACTGGATTAAAATCCCCATCTGGAACGCTGGTTTTCAGGTCTTCGCTGGAGTGGATGTTGGAGTTCTGCTCTGCTGCCTCCTCTTCATGGAGGGCCGGGCCAGGAAAGTCTTCTGAGCTAGACCGACAAAACATGCTCCTCAAGCAGCTTTGATTGTGTGTTGCCATGGCTGTTGGTTTCCAACTGCTAGGCATGTCTCACGGCCTCCAAAAAGCAGTGCTGCGGCGCAAGTGTGCAAACTCTTGGGCGTACGCTGGAAACATTCTGGACCAGTCATAGGCTTAGAGTAGTTTTGTCCAAAACAGCAACACAAATGCTTCTGGCCGGGCTTCGTTTTGGTTGAAGTTGAAAAGACATGTATTAAGAGCTATGGTAGCTGCTGTGGGACTCGCTGAATCAAGCGTCACAACTTCTGGCCGTCCTTGATGTTTCAATGCGCTCAGGTGCAGTGCTGAAAACCTTCGACGTCCGCCCGCCGGAGCATGCCAAGCTTTGATTCTCAGCATCGGTCAAAACGAGGGACTGATTGGATGTTGACATGTACGCCTGGACATTCCACGCGCAGACGTAACTTGTAGCTTAAGAGTTGTCTGTTGCTGGCAAGCAGTCCATTCAATGGCTTAATCCTAGTGCAGCACAAAAGGGCTACCAGCAAGATTGCCATGGTGCTTCTCATGGGCTCCGTACATTGCCATGGGGCACTGTAAGAACAGTAATCATCGTGCCCACAGAATACATTCAACAGCTCCGACGTTGCTGTTGCTATCCAAAAAGCTTGGGGCAAAACAGTCTACTGAGCAGGCAAGCTTCGGCCCATGATCACAGAGCCCAAAGCAACTGGTCCGGAAGCAGCATCCAACGGGACACTAGGCCACCGAACATGTCCAGCATGATCCAGCATGTGCCTGTGCCGTACCCGCATCACATTTAAAATGCAGACCTCGCTGAACGAACTTTCCCATGGCATCAACGTTGCTTCTGTGGCTGTGGCCGCTGCTGGCTACTTGGCACATCAGGTTTGTTGGCTTGGCTTGGGCCTTCACATGCAGCATCAAGCTGCCTGCTCGGTGTCCTCGAACCGTTCGCCCTTGCATGGTTGAGGCTGAAAGCGGCTGCAGCCCTGAGCTCCTTCGCAGGGAGTCTGGACAGTATTTCCGACTCCTGGAGGCGGCCACCGCTCTCTCAATGCAAAAAGGTTGAAGTTTTGCTGGGCTAGTTTTGAGCTCACAGGATGATGAGCGGGAAACGACATGCGATCAGCTTACACGTGGCCAATGTCCCATCGCAGTTCCCGTGCTGGGAAATCCATGTCTCTCGGCAGCTGTCTACCAGGTCACGACCCGAATATCTCCAAC
Source organism: Symbiodinium pilosum (assembly GCA_905231905.1). NCBI lineage: Eukaryota > Dinophyceae > Suessiales > Symbiodiniaceae > Symbiodinium > Symbiodinium pilosum. The sequence goes on from CAJNIZ010008791.1 coordinate 88,555, forward strand.
AGCTAAGAGCTAGACGGTGGAACCGACATTGGATGTCTGCTTGAACATGCTTTTGGAGTCGAATTTTAGACATGCTTGTAAACGCAATTGCTGTTGAAAGAGCTTGCTGTTGCGTAAGCGCAGATCTTGCACAAGTGTTCAGTGCGGTTAGCAGCAGCCAAACCATTTGGATGTCGAATCTGTCTGCGAAGGCAGATTAAACGTGCCCCTGTGTCGTTCAGGTCTGGTGAGTTGTGCCGCTTCTGAATCCGAATGTGGCAACGTCAACCCCCACACTGTCGCTCGATTCTGATTTGTAGATTGTGGTGCTTTAGATCTGGAAGCGCATAGGCAGGTCAGGTCTCTCTGCTGTTCAGGAGCTCCAGAGCTTGTTCCCGTCTGGGTTTCTGCTTTAGCATGGTTCTTGCAGACTTCGCCAGGCTGGTGTGGACCCGCTTCGGGATCAGCACCTATGCTACTAGGCAGCACCTGCTCAAAATCTGTCAGGCTGCGGTATCGTGCACTAGTACACTGATTGATCACCAAAGCTGTAGGTATGAGCTCTTTCTGGAGCCAGGGCCCCCCCCCAAAAAAAATAAAAAAACACGTCCCAGGCACGTCCTGTGACATCACGGCTTGCAGGCTTTGCCCTCAGAAGCTGCAAGACACTGCAAGGATTGTTCCGCCTTGGTTCATTCTGACCCCTCTGGAGCAATCCTTGATGGTGTGCAATGTCGTAAGTTTCCACATCCGAGCTTGCCATTTTGTCGACCGCATGGGAGCAAAAGCCAGAGAGCTCTGACCCATCTGCATCCCGAGGGATGCCTGTCGCATGTCTCATTTAGCCAGGATTGAACATCCCCAATGTGGAAAACGATAGGTCACTCACCAAAATCCCAAGTACAATCTCCATGCAACAAAAATTAGTGTGCCTCGCATGACTTTTCCGCAACCCCGCTAAACTGTCAGATCAGATGTCACTGTTGGTCACTGAGGTTCTGCACTTTTTCATCAGGGGCGGCAACCTGCCACAGGTGTTTCGAAGCCTGGCCTTGTTGACATGATGACCCAAAATTCTAGACAAAGGCTTCGTGCGTTGCAGCCACAGTCTCATTCCTCTTCTACACTGCATGATGACACAGCGAACCCAAGACACGTGTTGAGGTGTAAGGTCTCCGGAATTAGGGTTGCATCATAACCTCGCGCCAGAGGATAGGTTCCTGGCAGGTCGTGAAGCGCGGAATGAGGGCTTCGGTTGAACCGCCGAGAACAGGAAAAAACCACGGATAGCCAATATGGTCCAAAACTTGGAAGCACGATCAGAGAAAAACGAACCCATGCCGATAGCAACATTTTGAGTCAAGCGAAAAAGATTTTTTTCACAACCCCAAGTGTCTTCTCGCTGCTCAGAGCGTTGTCCCCATGCCTCAGCAAGGCTCTGTGGAGGAACATGGAGGAACTTTTGAGGTCAAGCCTCATCCGGAGGTTGAAAGCACGATTTTGATTCAAGACCACTTAATATGTTGATTGTAGTCATTCGTATTCACGTCGCTTGCCCTGACTCCTGCCGGAGGATGGGTTTGAGCTGGTGGAGTACGCCGATGGCAGACAGGAGAAGCATAAGCTGTTTGGGGCGGATGCTCTTTTCAAGCATGATTTCAAGGGAGTTCTTTAACTTGAGTCATCGCATGGCGTCTCTCCGATCTTGATGGCTTGCTTTGGGAGCGCTATGGTTGGGGTTGGGCTTGAAATTCATTTCTCATTCTTTGCTGCGGACGGTCTCGTTTCATCCCATTGCCTTGGCAGGAGTGCATAGTCTTTGGCCAAACCACCATTGTGCTCATAGCGTACGTCTTGATGGTTGCTCCTTGCTCTCGAAGTCAGGTGGAAGTCAACTCATCATGTCTTACGATAAGGGGGAACAAGGAAGCGGCTTGAGTATTGTCATGTGCTTCGCATGCTGTGGCCGGCCTTTGGCACAGCACATACGTCAGGCCGGCTGGAGCTGACCTTGAAAGTTGGACCCTTTAGCCTTTGATTTTAATTCTTCCTCGCTTCGACCTTCAAGGTTATCCTTGCTGCGATTTTCCTGGTGCTGGCGGGCACCTGCTATGTTGCTGCTGAACAGCACATGATGCTCAGCTGCTGTCATTCTGGTGCATTCAGAATGATTAACTTCTGAGTGGGCTGCGCATGGCTTGAGCCATACAGCAGTGAGGAACTTGCGCTTGACAGCGTCGCATCAAGGAATGTGTGCCTAAGGAAGCGCAGCTGGACTTTGAAACCTGACCTCACAGCCGCTCAGATGCGCAGAAATGGGCACGAGTTCTGATTCGATCAAGAACACTCAACGGTAAACCCAAGCCACAATTCGTAATGCTTTGCTTGACTAGTTTGTGTTTTTTGATTGAGGTAGCTGGTGGTGTTGATTCCTGAAATTTGCAACGCAAAAGCTCGTGGATGCCACAAGGAGGGCGCGTCCTACGGGGTTCCGACGGTTCGAAGCTAGTGTTTCTGCACGCCTGCAGTCCAACAATTGGCCTCAGAGCCTTGTACATGCAGCGGGTGTTTGTCAGCGAGGACATGAATCTTGTGCCATGACACCGGCTGCAATTGGTCTGGGTCACACTGTCTCCCTCGCTCTCGATCCCCTTCATCGCCGCCCCTTCTCCTCTCCATCCTTTCTGTTACTCATGTTCTGAGTCCGGCAAAACATGATCAACGCCACCGCTGAGCTTGCTTAAGGGGGTTCATGTTTGTGATGAGGAGTGCCCAGTATGCCTCCCGTGAAGACCATGTAGACACATGCAAGGGCAGGGCAGGTTCTGTGCATTAAGTTGGGATACATCGCCCGGCGGATAGTTTTATCACATCTACATGTTTCTACATTGCGGAGGACNNAGAAGCTCATTTTCACTGGCCTGGCTAGCAGAGGACTTATCACGCTGGAAAAAAAATGTAGCACTGTCCTTGTTTCAGACGGAGGACTTGAGGCCTCAAGCTGGTGGAGGCGTCTACCGGAAAAAGGGGGTTGGCAGGGTTCAAAATGAAGACAGTTCAGAGCGATGAACGTTCCGCCTGCCTCAGCATGAATTTTTCTGGCCGATGGCCGATGGTCCAGGAAATTGCAGCGCTGGGGACGGTATGTTTGAAAGGATTTCTAGGTCAAGGAGGTCATTGCCCAGAAAGGTGGCGTGGCCGTGTCACATCAAGTGTATCGCGGCACCCAGCCTTAGGGCCAGCCCTTGCCGTCAAAATCGACGGTGCGTCGGGCCATCAGTGCGACCCACGGTCAAACTTATTAAAACTTGTCCAACTCAGCCACAGACAGATGCAACCTCCTCTCCCCCGAAGACTCCCAAAGCTGGGACTTGGGGCCTCCACCGGAACTAAATTGTATCATATTTTGTTGCCGATCACTGGGGTGGGGGTTGGGGGCAACAATTTTTTTAGTTTTGAATTCCTTTCCAACAGCATCGCCGGGCGGATAGACTTGTCACATGTACATGTTTCCACATTGCGGATGCGACGAACTTTCCGCCTGCGGCGGTAAGTTTGTGCCTGCCAACCTTTGGGTCTTGCAGCTTTCCCACGAGAGTGTTCCCAATGGATCCAAGTGAATCAACGGTTCCATGCGCTATCATGCGCTCGACACTGATTAGCCCTTTGAAACTGAGGCTCCAGACAAGCGACCATCTGTTCAGCGCTGGTTTTGGTTTCTTTTGCTATGCTCTTGGCTGTTGGTTCTTGCCGTAAACCTTTTCCGCATACTCCAAGGCAATGGTGGCCCCAGTTGTCTCTGCTGCCACGGGGCATGGTGCTGCACTCCTTGGTGACGAGACCAAGCAGGCATTCCATTGCATTATGTCAAGCTTAGACTTTTCCTGTGGTCGTAGCTAAGTTCAATTTTGCAAACCGTGCATTCACGGTAGCCTGTACAGGAACAAAGTAGGGTGATGTCATCATGGCCTCAAAGCCTCAAAGCTGAGTCAAAGCAAACTCATTGGCTAACATTTGTCGGCTTGGACTGGAGGTCACGCGATTGACTTTTTGCATGGGGATTAGCGCGCGTAGTTGCCGTATCAAGACTCCATTCTGACATGTTCAAGACCTTGCAATTGTAAACATTCCCCAGCCCTGTCATGGATTGTCATGGTGAGCCCCAAGATCAATAAGCCTGCTCCACTGCAGCAGGCGAAGCAACACAACGAAAAGGCAATCTCGAATTCTGACCGCATTGATACTGAGTGCGGTGGGGTGCTTGAGCCTTGATGCAAACTACCACCACACCAGAGAATGATGCCACAGGCTGCTGCGCCAAGCATGTTGCGTCATGGATTCAGAGAGTAATCTCCTGCAGCCCAAGATGGCAATTCAATTCAGCTTGACAAACGCTTTCCCATGCTTCCCCTTTCTATGTAGTCCTCTGGAAGGCGCATGTGTCGAATGCTGTTGTTATCTGACAGCTGCTGAGGCATGGCTTCTTCACGTCGGTTCAGGCAGGTTGGATACAGTCTGAAATCGGCTGAACAAGTATCCTGCTATTCACGAGGCACTATTTGCCCAGAGCAATTGATTGGCTTGTTTGGTTTGGTCTCAACAGCAGAACTCAGGCGTCCATCAAGTTCAACGCATTACGCCGAGCTTCCGAGAAGGGCCCAAGCAAGCCTTTGCGAAGGACCGGAGCACACTGCAGCAAATTCCTTTTTTCGGAGCTGTGCTTTTTTTGAACCCTTTTCGCTTGTGTGAGCACATGCATTGTTATTCGAGAAGTCGCCCTCAAGTGTTTCAGCTGAGCGACGCTGCTAAGCGACGCTGATGCCAAAGCCCTACAGCATGTTCGCTGTCTCAGGCTGCTAGAGGCGACCCTCGACACAGCAGAAGATGATCTTGGAGTTGGTTTGCAATTGCCACCTGGTCATGATCCATAGCATCTGCCCGGAGATCGTTGCACCGAACGTTTCTGTACTAATAAAGAAGAGAGCCCGGAGGTACTGCAATGTTGGGGCATAGTTTGGTCACAAGTTTGGTCTCGCAAGTCAATTATGGAATTGTGAAATCAAATAGACGGTGGAGCTAATTTTGGTCTCTTGGCGCTCATTGTTGGTTCTGGATGTCCAATTTAAGTCTTTTGGGGCCAAGCACTGGCCTGGATTGAATTTTCGTCTTTGGGAACACGGTCTAGTGTTTCTGACCCAGTTTTGCGCTTTCAGCTATACGTGCTTTGATCTAGTTCAATGTTGAAGCTTGTTGTCGGAGTTTGGCCACCCATTCTAGACTTTTGTGTTATGCGTTTCGGATCTTTTCGGTGCAAATTCGGATTGTTTTGACACAGAGCATTTCGAAAGTACATGATCTTTTGAGGTTGCTCTATCGGAGCAGATGTAGCCTTCCTGGCCTTTGAAGCCATCTGGCTTCTGAGCCAATTCCAAAGTTGCCAGACATGACCCCCCGAAGACCCAAATCTGCTGGCTTACCAACACTGTGTGGCGAATGACGAAAAAATTAGGCTCAAATCTAGAGCTCTAAACTGCTTCGAAAAGCAAGCTTGGTGCTGTGAACATGCTAAAAAGGATCCACCAGACCCAAGTTACAACTGTCCAACGTCAAAGCTGCTGGTTGCAGAGTAAGACAAAGCGTCTTTTATGGCTTGCTCAGGTTTTACAACACTCAGATCTTTCTCATTGCGTTCAGTTTGCTGGGATTGGGCGTGGCCTATCTCTTTCTGCACGTGCTTTCACCAGGTGGCGGTGGTCTTGTCTCTGTACAGCTTGAGCTATGGAGAGAACATGTTAAATTTTGTACGAGCTGAAATTTAGATCGATGCCCTTCCGAGACTAGTCCTGATGCTGTTGATGCTGGGATGTTGGATGCTGACTTTGTGGAGATGCTAGAGTCGTGAAGTCGTGACGGTGACCAAAAGCCTGATCTTGGAATAATGTGCAATGCTGCACTGTGGATGAATCTTGTGTCGCTCTTGGGTCCCTTGTTTTTTTTTGTGATGGCATGTGGAAATGCAGTTTTTTTTGGAGGTGCAGGAGACAAGCTCTCAGAAGTTCCGAAAGAGGAAAGATTTGCCTAAAAGCCTCTCAACTTGGTAGCAGCCATGACCCCTCAGCACACATGTTCGTTTGACAGATTTTGACACATCAAAAAGCATCCTCGGGCGTTCTTGCATGCACAACTGTAATGCATCAGTCTAGACTAGATGGTTCAGCCACACAACCTTCAAACCTAGCCTTGTCTATGAGCTGATCGTCACAGGCACAACGCTGACTCAGCTGATGAAGGAGACCTCGGAGTGAAGTTCTTTAGCTGAGTAACCTTCAGGTCCTGCACCTCTATAGTTCACGGACGAGGGATGACGAGGGTGCGCACAGCAGTGAAAGACTTCTGACAGTATTTGAATTGTTTGAATATCGTTGGACTGCAGGGATGCCAAGACGCCCAAGAGATGTTAGGATTATGACTCACCTCTCCAGTATCACAACCACCACCACCACCGCTCACACTGCCGCCACCGCCACCCCACACGTACTTGATACCATCATCCAGTAGGCCCTGTGGCAAAAAGGGCTTGGGAGGTCCTCCAGGCTCTCAGGCCCCCTGGTCCTGAATTGGAGGACTTCTGAACTTATGCTGGCCTTCCACCTGGGAAGTAGTAGGGCATGACCCCTTCACAAGAATGAAACGCATGAGGGCAGTCGAAGCATGGCCCCTGCGCAAGAATGAGACGCCGGAGTGCAGTGAATGGGTTTTGGGAGGCCCTCTCCCTGGGCTATTCTGAATAGCTTAAGGGAAGAGGGCAGGGACTCAGGCCAGGAGGTCAGCTACGTACAAACAATTTTTGAGCTAGCTAGTTGGTTTAAAGATCCAACAGTGTCCAACAGTGGGCACCACGTGATAATAATGAGTAGCCGGATTTTACAGAAGGAATACTCCAGTAGTTCACCGGGACAAAAAAATCAGCTTGAAAAGAAGAGAATGTGAGAGACTGATGACGGGGTCATCAGCAAAGAGTCCACCACATAAATCAAGCATGCTGTTTTGATCGTGAGAGTGGCTGTAGCTAGGCAAGACACTTCCTAGAAGACCTGTAAAGTTTTGAGTTAAGCACAACCGAAAAGTCATGCTCCTTCAGGCACCTCTTGAAACCGCATGAGGAGGAGTGTGTTTGTGCATAATTGAGAAGTAGTAGGACATGACCCCTGCACAAGTCGAAGCATGGCCCCTGCGCAAGAACGAGACGCCATCAAATTGGCTCAAGATTGCACAACATGTGGAGTGCAGGGAATGGGTTTTGGGAGGCCCTTTCCCTGGGCTATTCTGAGTAGCTGAAGGGAAGAGGGCAGGGACTCAGGCCAGGAGGTCAGGCATCCTTTGCGGGTTCGGATGTTGCCAGGGATTTGGAACCTGGACTGATCCTCGCAAGCTATTTCAAGCCATATTATGATTCCCTGGACGACTTTCCGTTACTTCAGTGTTCGGCAGAACTTGGCTCAAAGTAGTACTTCCTTCTCGATATTTACTGATTCTATTACCCCTGAACTTCACCATCAATCACACAATCAATTGTAATGGGCTTGTAGTCCACAGTCTCCCGCGGAGCACTCCAGAACCATGATTTAAGTTCATTTTGATGATAGGATTCTCGATTCTTTTGGAAAACGCCAGGCCCGTTGGCCCTAGTGGATTTCAACACAGGGCGTGGGGGCTTGGGTTCGCCAACCATCAGGTAAACCGTTGGGGGCAATGACGCCCATCAGGCTGGCATGGAATTGTTGGTGCAGCTTATTTAGAGTGCAAGATTGGAGGAGGCAACGACCTGCCCAAAATCTTTGTCAGAGCTGAGGACTGACAAATTTGACGAGTCAAAAGTTGTAGACGTCTGCTATAGTTTCCTGCATTTTTCATGCTGTGAGGATTTTCGAAGAGCAGATCGTTTCTCGAGAGACGCTTCGGGCAGAACGTGGTCAGGTGACTGGACCTCAGATTGAGTCCTGCAGAATAAAACGCAAAGAGACAGAGAGAAGTGAGCCGCCAAACATCAGAGCCGGCATAGCAAAGGAACCTCAAGGAAAGCTCAGGTGATGGGCGTGGTTCTGTGGCTCAGTGGCGATCCTTGGCTATCTCCTGGCTATTCTTTTGGGGATTAGCACGGCGGACAATGTGAACTACGGCCGGGAGATGTTCGTGAAAACAATGTAGGCATTAAACAATGGCAATGACAATATTTGCCTGAAGGCCATGAAGGCCGAAAAGCTTGAGAGGCGTAGTGGTGGGGCATGTTTGCTGCATTACAGAACGAGTACATTGTCCGGCTCCGTGCGCCAGAAATGTTGTTTCCAAGCATGGTTCTTTGCGGGATGCATAGCTTGGACTGAGCCACCTGTGATGACGGAGGCTAAAGCAATGTCAAGGACGCGTGGCCCTCGCGTAGACTAATCAGCACTCACAAGTAGCAAAATGTGGTTTTGTGTGAACACAGGCCGCCTTCTGAATTTAGGCAATTTGGAGGAGCATTGCGCAAAGATCAGACTGACAACCCATCTCCCTACAACGCATCTCAAAAACAAAAGTTATTAGCAGACAGCAGAGATCTCCATCGCGGCGCTTGATTCGACAAAGGTGTTGCTATCCTGGGGGTTCCACTACTACCAGAAGCTTTGCTGAATCATCAAGGAGGAGACAATCCGAGGACAAAGTTGCGCAGCCCGTTTGCTCACGTGAATAGGGATTTGAATAGGGCAACTAATATGCTCATGCGCGGATTCATGGGGCATGGGGCATGAAATTGGCTTGCAGTAGCCGACTGGGAGCTATTTGACAGCAGCGGTATTTTGCACTCATGTGACTGATGTATGACAACTAGCCGCAGCGACTAGCAGCCACGAATTCGTAGAAGAATTGATTATGATTGATCCGCTTCAGGCATGTTGAGGCTAGATCTGCTTGTGAATGTAGAGAGGCGGAAAAATGTCCGCTGAAATCAGGAAGTTGTTCATGAAGAACTATGACTTCTCACATCAGACCTCTGATGACTACACGCTAATGTTGGATGACGTGCCCGCCGAGGCAAACCTGAGCTGCGTTCGTCCTGTGCGCAGTGCATAGATTACGAGACCTGTCTTGTCCCACGGTCTTGGCACAGATATATGCTCTAAAACCTCAAAAGTCAAAGGTATTCCTAAGCAGCACATGCGGCTACCCATGGTCATTTGAGCGCTTAAAGCTCACGTGTAGCCAGCAGAAATAGACATTACGAGACTTCAGGTAGATTTCGGGACGTTGCGGGACAAATCGGCCCGCCTGCACACTGTTTCAAGTGTCCTGACCAGCATAAACAGGATTGTTAGCCAGGCCTCAGAGAGGTAGCCTGCCCCATTGCTTCCAAAAGAAGCTGCGCACGTTCTGGGATGAAAGAATGTTACTTGGTCCAGGTCACGTCAGAGCGGGTTCTGAAAGAGCGCCTCGAGAATGAGCTCAGCATCCAGGCGATGCAATCGGCTTTGAGAAGTAATGAGTCTCATTATGTAGAGGTGAGATGAGGTGACAGCGGTTTAAAGTTAGATTCTTGCCTGTCGCGTGGCCAGGGCCGGATCTATGGCGTATGTGGCCTGGCTGCCCTGCTTTCAGTTCTGGTTCTGCAAGGTATATGTCTGCCTGCTTACGTTTCCAATGGCAGCACGTCGCCACGTGCACAGACTTCCGCAATAAGATTGGTGAGATTAAGGTATCCTATACGACCTACTGCACGTTCCTCTTGAGATCAGAGAGCGCCTTGAAGACATGCTGGAGCACATCATAGATTCTTGGTGTGGAAGCGAGGTTTCTGGCTTTCGCTGCTCGTGTATTCCTTTCGGCCTGGTCGCCCTGCATATGCATAACAGTTCTCAAAAAATAGTGTGCCAAGCTTGGCTATTCTCGCCTCGTGGTTGTGAGAGAAAGGTTTCCGACAGCTTCAACTGATCGGCTGCCCGCCTAGGAGTGGGACGACATTCACAACGGCTGGGCCAAAACTGACTTCTCCGCGTCTGCTGAGCAACTGAAGCTGGACCCTCTGCCTGGTATTGATGCGACCTGCCAATCGACCTGCACGTTTGATATCTTGAAAGATGCATGTGTACTACATCATGAGGCAAAATACAGTGTTTACAACTTTTGGAGCCCATTCAACTTCCAAGACGGATTCCGGGGCAAGGGCTTCTGTGCGGGCGTTTGAGGACTCAGGGGTGACTCCCCACATTCTCCCTCTTCCCCATGCCTGATTTTTCCCCTGGCCCAGCCTTGCTCAGTCTTGCCTCTGTCCGTGCAGGGACGCCTTGATACCACTCTTAGCGGTCCTAGCGGTCCTAGCGGTCCTGGCGCCTAGCCATCCAAGGTCATCCAAGCTTGCTGCGCTTGCTGCTCACAACATGCCTCCCTGCCTCCTGATCGCCTTCCTCTGTTCCCCACAACTGTGTGTTGGTCCTCCCACCACTTGCCGGACATGTGCCGCGCATCTGTGCGACACGGGAATCCGACTGTAAAAGGCCAAAGTGATTTGGCAAAGACTAGGTTTGCCTTCACGGGCAGGCCATGCTCGCTTGGATATACACGAGAGGTGGCCTTTATGTTCCTCAAGCTTGTGGCAATGACTTCCGCAGTGTTAGCAATGTTGCCAAGCTCCGGAGAATTTTGTGGGTTTTCTGTTGGGCAAGTTCAAATTTTGGTTGGTTCATACCTGGGAGATTTTGCATGAGGATCTGGCAAAGGACGCCGAAGACTTCAAGGAGATCTTGCAAAAGCATTTGAGGCCCTGCGTCAGCCTTGATTGAGAAGCTGTAACCTTGCTTGTTTCTAAGAAGATGAAGCAAGGCTGTGGTAAGGTGACAAGGCATTTTGCCCCACAGATGCTGTGAAGAAGTAAATGACTTGCTGACGTGACGAGTTAGGGGACTTTCTCGATAAGGGACAGCGAAGCTAGCAAGGTGTTGCGGCCGAGCCTACATCATCTTCAAGACGCAGGCGTCATGGTATTGCAGTTTCAGATAAACGTGGCGCTACTTGCAGCAAAAACACAATTCGGCTACCAGTTTGACCTGTATTCTTCCACTTTGCTTGTTTCCTTCGATGTAATCAAGTCATTTACCCACAAGAATCCCACAAGCACACCAACAAGTGGTTGGTTGCGGGCTTTGAACTCAAGCTCGCAGAGCCAGATGGCTACGAAACCTCAGCTTTGCAAGTTACAGTCTTTGCTGGGGAATCCAAAATTTACGTTTGAAAGGTGTCGATGATCAGGATCTTACGAGAACGACGGGGCATCGCGGCAAAGGGAAGACTCGAAAGATGAGACGCGATTCTAATCGTCTCAGGATACAGAGGGTGTAGCTCTCGCCCAGATGCTTTGAGTGAAGCTCACAAGCCAGACATCTCCTTTTTTACAGACGGTCAAGCCCTGCCACATAAAGGGTTTTCTGTCGGTCAGATTCTCGTGAAAGCGCTGCTCAGCTTTTGTACACGTGTTTGGGCAGGTGTTTTAGGATCCAGACATGTCCTGAATCCCCTTTGACGTCCTAGCCCAGCTCTATCTCTCCCAACAAGAACTTGCGCTGCATGGGGAGCAAGGCATCCGGAAACACGCCCTAGTGCCCAACGTAAAGGCTGATTCGGATGCCAAGGACCTGGGGTAACATGCTCACAGCACGGAATCTCAATGGCTGACAAAGGTCCTTTAGCATTAGCATCCTTGAATGCTAGTAAAGAGCGCCACAACGCACAGGAGATCAATATGACCGCCATCTGCTGGCGAGGTGACCAACCAGACGGCATCCGCTTCTGGAAGGCTGAGGCACTGGATCCATTGGTTTTTTCTCAAGAGGAACCTCAAGCCCAAACCTTCCCCTAAGCTGCAATGGGCATGCTCAGACTGGAGCCCACTCCCGGGTGATGTCAGACAGAAGAATCCTGGGTAGATCTGACCCACCAGGGAGAACTCCACGGCTGGCCTGGCATAATAACTATGTTACGAACATGCGAAGGAAACTTCAGCAGAGCGGCGCAAAACTCTATTGGTGCTACCAGCACGCCAGCTGCTTGGGATGAAGCGCGAAGGTAACCTCCAGGGCACATGAGCAGCCACAATTATTTACGTAAGAGAGAGAGTAGAGGACTAGGCGCGTCGGTATTTTTCATCTCGGCTTAACATTCCCCTACGAACTAGATAGGGGCCGCATATTGAACGAGATAGGCCATAGTCTCCTTTGCAGTAAGAGCCCCCTCATCTTCCGACATGGTGAACCAGATCAATGTAAGCGATTAGATATAACACGCAGGAGATGAGGGACCGCGGATTCAAACTACCGCATACGGCCCACGCCACACATGAAAGTTTTCGCTCAATTGTGGCTAACTTATGCAGCGTTTACGTTGCCAGAAGTCTAGCTACATGAGTTGTGAGCAGAGAAAGTGCAGTGGTCGACATCTTGTTCATACACCAGCTTGTCTCCCCTCTGCAGATTGCGGCCTTAGGTTTGCATACATATTGATTTACATGATCGTGGCCCAGCTCTTTTTCTACTTCATGCTGCTTGGCTGGTCCAGGCATTTGTAAAACATGTCTGCATGTCAGTGCATTGCATCAAGATGCAGTCGGTTCCACCTTCCAAGGCAGAAGCCTTGGCACGACTCCTCGCTGGAAGGCGCCAGTGAAGCAAAAGGCGTACAGCTGGCCGGCAAGGGCCACTCACTTGGCAATTTGTTGGGTATTTCTGTTGCTTCAGCTTGGCTTGCTACAGCGGGCATGGCTTCACTGCTCTCAGAGCCACTTGGGACCTGCCTGGACCAAACTTCCCAGAGTTGCAATTTCACACAGTCTGAGGAGTCTTGCTGGTAAACTTCGCCATCCAAACAGCCGTGGCTTTCGATGTGGATGAAGCCAAATTCATCCGCATAGCAAAGGCCATGACGGCAGAGAGCTTGGAAGCTGTGCATATGCGAGAACCTGTGAGGTCGATCAAATCACTTTTGTGTGGAATACCTTGCTCATGGCCTCAGCCCTAAAATCGTAGCACTGAGCATTCCGCACTGTCTGGGTCAGTTTGAGCTAGGCTCTGGCGCATAACTCCTTCCGTCGTTTGCCAAGGCCATAACCTTGCTCTATGTTCTCATCCAGGACTCAGAATTCCTGTGCGGCATTGTGCGGTCCATGCAGGCTTGCCCTTCAACATGCCACGTCAGGAATGTGCAAAAGCCGGCATGAGCTCAACTCTCTTACCACCCGAGGAGGCATGAAGCTTGTCACCTGTTCTGTTGCAGTCCGTCAGGTGTACGTAAAGGTGTGCAGCTGCGTTGTGAGACGATGCCGGCTAGAATTGCTTCATCAAGCCAGGTCCACACGGAAGCATGGTGGCTGTGGCGACGAGATTTGTTTCGATCTGTGTGGGCAGAGATCCATGCATACGACTCCTTGCTGCCTCTTGTCAAGAATTGTCAAGATACATAAGCCCCCAGGATCAATCGTGATCTTGTCGGCTGACAGGGTCAGGAACATGGGCCAAGCTTGAAGGTTTTCACATAACAGGGCAGGTCCTGGAAGGTCTTTTTGAGGTTGAAGACGCGGTTGGACATGGTTAAGAAGTGGTCTTGTGTTGTGCAAAGTAAGCACCGGCTTTCAGGCCGGTGTGTTCTTCGCCCAACATGCCGCATTCCTGAGACACATCTCGAAACGCCGACGGACATTCGAGGCCCAGAGCCATGCCAAGGCTTACAGGATCGTTGCAGTTCGGGGAGCGATGCATTTGCCATTTCCGCTCTCTGCACTTTCCCTTCATCTCCAGAAAATTTGCGTGTAGAGCGTTTTGGGGGTGTAAGAGGTGCAGCTGGGTCGCTGCCAAGGTCTGTCTTCACTGAGCAGACCATCATGCTGCCTTCGCTGGATTATGAAGTTTAGACATGCAACATTTCGAGCCCAATCGGCATCTGCTTGTATGCGCTGTACCCGCAGTCATGTCAGGCTCTACGTTCTTGGCGAAGTCGGCAATGTCATCGGGTGCTGCCCCGAGTCCGGGAAGACCTCAGAAGCATATCTCCTGTGCACAGAAGCAGTCGAAGTCTCTCGTGTAAATGCTTACAAATGCAATGAGTGCTTCCTCCACCTTCACTTAGGGCCCCTAGACTCCGGTAATTGCTAGGGTTTCTAGGGCTTCAGGGACTTCAGGTGCCGCAAGATTCGTGCCCAAAGCCAAGAGCACCAAGAATGAGCTTCAGGATTTCTAGGTAGGCCAGTATACAAAACCGTGATGCGCTGAGGCCAGTTGCTTTTTTTTGGTTCGCCCTGCGAGCTGTGTTCATCGTTGATATCGGTGGCTCTCCTCAGGCACGAATGCATGTAGACCATGCTGACCAGCCTCCGATTGTTGAAAGTTCTCAGCTGGACCCGAAGTGCCTCCTGTACTGGGAGTGCAGTTGGAGGAGGGTTTGTCAGCTGAAGCCCGTTTTGTGCCTGGTTTGGCGTTTGTCGTCTGCAGTGAGGCGAAGATCCAGAAGATACTGCGGATGATACTGCCAAAGACTCGGTCAACCAGCATGCTAACTGCCAGAGACCTGGCGGATCTTTTGTTTTGCAGTGTCCTCCAGGCTTGACCGTTTTGTTTCGTGATGTTGCAAAATGCGCAAGGAGAGGCAGAGAAGGCGCAAATGCTGGTGCCGTTGCTACTGTGGATGGAGTACACCTATGTCGTGATCTTTCCAGGAGTTACATATCTGTTTGTCCCAACATGGTTTGATGCCCTGTTTTCAAGCTTGGATTTGCTATCGTACTGGATTGCGGAGATGAGCCACTCGAAACTACAGGAACATGTATGCAAATCACGGCCGTTTTCGGATGGTCTTTTACATGATGGGTGCAGGAATTGCTCTCACTGCCGTGTACTTCATCGACTACTCCATGAGAGTTTGGCTGGCTCTGTGTCTTGCTTGGGTTGGATTTATGTACGACAGAGCTTTATTGTAAGCATAGCGATGGCAAAGACGAAAATCCAGAAATTCGGATGTCTGATCAGTGAATCGAAGCTGTCTCCAACTGTATTTAATGCAGGTAAGAATCCCCGAATAAGTCGAGAGGTTGGCCTTCAGCATCCTCTTCTTCCTTTGGCAGCGCTACGTGATGCTCTGGCTGCATCTTGTCAAATCAAGGAAGTAATGAGAAGAATTCCATCTAGAGCTCAAGCAGGCAGCAGACAATTCAAGTTGAAACTCTGTGAGGCTCCTACTGTAGTCAGAAGCTCCCGGAACGATAAAGCCACAACGTGCATGCCAGCATGTGTCCGTGCCTGGTTTCTGGTGCTTGCTTTGCTTCTGACTTGAGGTCGAGCAAGAAGTGTTCTCTATTTGTTTGAACAGCATTCGGGATATTGTGCAGTAGCAGAATACTGTGAATACCTGAAGGTATGGGAAGTCGCAGTTCGATTCTGACGGCACCTACTTCTCCTTTATAGTCGTCTCCTGCCGCAAGACATTGATCTGATGTGGAGAGCATGGAGAGCTTGGGTCTAGTGCTTTGCCAAACAGATCCTGCCGAACACAGGTCATCCAGTTTCGATGTCTGCACCTATCTATCTCACATTCTTCTCACATTCTGGCTCTGACCTCTTTTCTACCTATAAAGTGGGTGGAGACGGATCGTAAGCGCGCAAGTTGTAAAAGTCAGGCTTCAAGCAGGACAGCTTGTATGGCAATTTTTGCTTAACAAGTCTTGCCCTGGTCTGTTCTTGGGGCGGCAGAGGTGTGGGGTCAGCTGCAGTGCTACCTGTACCCTTTTTGAGGTATATGGGTTGTTAGGTGGCGTGAGTTATCCTGCAGTGTGGCCAGATTTAGGATCACGCATGCATGCTTGAAGGTTGCCTGAGCAGTGTGAGCCAGGACTTGCTTTCTTTTTTTAAGTTGCGCGCAGGACCCTTGGACTGCGGACCAGTTTGAAGCGCATCAGTTTGGGTTGACATGTATGCTGTGTATCTGCATGTGGGGCGGTGGAAAGCCAACCCAACTCTCACCCTAAAGTAAAAGTGCTGAGTGCTGAATGCATCTGCGTGCGACCTTGCTCTTGAAGAGGGCACGTGCTGTCTGATCTTGCTTACTAATTGATGCCAGAACATGGCGCTGTTCTGCGGCACGTTAGGGCAACGCAATGCTGACATTGGCGGCGGTGATTCCCTGCAAGTCTCTTAATTAACCCCAGTGTGCTGAAGTGCTGGGAGGAGAGCTTGAAATTGGAAGGTAAACCCAGAACACAGACTTGACTCCTTGTCTCTGAGGTTTGGGGCCTGGTGTTGTCTATGGCTGCCTCCTCGTTTGCAGTATGGGCATACCGGCTGCTTGGCAGTGCACGTTTTGCGTAAGATTGGCCGCAAAGTAGGGCTTGCACGTTTTCACTTTTCGGTGTCATACGAGCCTTGCTCGCTAGCCTTGTGGGCGGCTTCCTTTCTGGGCTGATTTGTCATGAAGGAAGGCGACACAAAAGTACATCCCGCATCTCGTTGTTGTTGGGGTTCAGTATTGCATTCTGCGAGCTACATTCCTTTATCCTTGGAGATGCTAGTGCTGGTCATGAGGTAGGGATAGTGGTGGTCAAGATGGAGTGGCTTGTCACAGTCGCACGATGTGAATCTCTTGGAGAGAGCAAACAGTAGATCTGTACTGAACTAGATTCCAGTATGACTGAGTGTTTCTGGAGAGGTTAAGTAAGCTTGCAGGGGTCCGCGAGACAAGCTGTGTCCGCCAAGATTTGGCACATCGTGTACGCTGTAGGAATGGACTTGATCGGCAGCATGAGACCTGGAGCGACGTTCTGAACAAAGCACTGAGGTTGCAAGAAATCACCGAGCAACCGTTTGCCGTGTTGATCTTCGTGCTGATATTCTTGCTGACGTATTTCATCTATGTGTCCGGCGTTCTCTTCATAGAGCAACTCAGAGGCACAGCTTACAGCCATGCCGAAGCTTGCTTTTCAGCGTTGTAAAGCCGGCCTCACGCCCAGCTGCCACCCTGTTGATCCGCTGTAGAGTCGCATCGTCGCGTCACACCTCCCCAAGGTATCACTTTCACAGAACTGGCAAGACCCTTGACGATGGCAACCTTTCAAGCAATGATCCTGGTTACCTGTTGATAATGGAGAAGAATGCCGGCGTGTCCTGGTGGAACACGAACCCAATCTACGCAGCTGAGCAGAAAGAGACAGCAAGAGGGTGTGGGGATTGAGGGATAGACTGCCAGCTACAGAGAGGGAGAGAGATGTACGACCACGGGGTGCAACCTCAGTGCACTCCTTCGGGGGCGTGCATGGCCCGTAGAAGCATGGGAAGATGCGCAGTTTATTACTACTCGTTGTCTCATGTTGCTGAGCTGGAATCCATGGCCTAACGAGCTACTCGTGGTTGCTGTTCAGTATGTTGCTTTTGCTTGTGATGCTTCACGAAGATTGGGATCATGGGATGATATACAGCTCTCCCGTCAATTGGAGACACAGGGACGCGGGAACCCGTGCTGTTTACACTGTTTGTACTTTTGTTGATTCCTCAACTGTTGTCTTTCCCTGCCCTCGGCTTGGCAAAGCCCTATGGAACTCCATGGTCTCACGAGCAAACTCTGGAACATGGATTCTCGGGAAGTCTGGAAGGACATCTGGCCTAGGGGTTCTTCCCATCTTTCCCCGTAGCAAAGCAAACGTTGCAGACATCCTTTCCTTTGCCACGATGGAACCGAAGGAAGCAACCTTCTGAGAATCAACAGGGCACGGAACCAATACGCCCCGTTTGTGGAGGCATAGGCATCAACAAATAATGTGATAAGGCGTCAAGAAAAATGCCAAGCATCAAAAAGTAATTTGCCAAGCATCAAAGAATGATTTGAGCCGTAGTCTCTTTCCTTGCCGTGTTGCCTCGCGGCCTGTCGGA
This sequence comes from Symbiodinium pilosum, assembly GCA_905231905.1. Taxonomy (NCBI): domain Eukaryota; class Dinophyceae; order Suessiales; family Symbiodiniaceae; genus Symbiodinium; species Symbiodinium pilosum. The sequence goes on from CAJNIZ010008791.1 coordinate 106,467, forward strand.
ATTTCCTGAGGTTTGCATGATATCCAACCCCCTGGCTTCTTGGCTTTTCGTTTTTATTTTGGCTTTTGTAGCTTTTAGGCCTCTTGGCTTGCCAGCTTTTCGGCCTCTTCGGCTTTCACGCTACTGTGGCTTTCTGGCTGTTCGGAATTCTGTGAGTTCCGCGTGATATCCACGCCTCTGGCTTCTTGGCTTTTCGGCTTTTTTTGGCTTGAGGCTCCTCGGCCTTTCTAAAATGTTGGAGTTCGGCATGATATCCTAGCCCCTGGCTTTTGGCCTGTCGAAATTTTGACTTTTGGGTTTCTTAGCTTTCAGGCTTCTCCTAAACCCTAACCCTGGCTTCTTGGCTTCTTTGGCTCTTCGGTTTTATCATTGGTAATCTTAGCGCCAATATGCCTGCAGTACAAAAAGAGTCATGTCACCACCATGGTTGCAATAGTGAAGGTCGTGCGGATCATTCTGTTTGCGAATGGAGGGGGGCTGCATCCCTCCTCAACCCCCCACTTTTTGAAGGCCATCCATGCTTGCAAGAAACATGCATCATGTCATCAACATGTTTGCAGTGGGGCAAGGTGTGCTGATCATTTTGTTTGCAATTGGGGGGGCTGCGCCACCCCTCCAATCCCCCCGCGCCTTTATAAAGCCATGCATGCTTACGGTGCAAACAGCACGTCATCGCCATGTCTGCCGCAGGGGAAGGTTATGCTAATCATTTTGTTTGCAAATGGGGCGGCTGGCTCGCCAGACAATTCTGACTTGCCGCGTGATAAATGCAGACTGTTTTTTATCCGTATCACGACCATTTCTGCTACTCCTTGTTACTACTATTGCTACTGCTATTGTTCTTATCGGTATTGCTACTAGTATACGTAATATCCGTGTTCACTACTGTTTCCCATTCTTTTTGTTCTGGCTAATTCACAGTACAGTGGTCCTCAAATCTTTTCTTGCTGCTTTTCAAATTGTGTTCGATACCGTGCGCAGGTTTTCTGTTTTCTTGATTTCTATGTCAAGTTTTTATTGATGCTTATCTTTTTTTCTTGATGCATCACCCGTTGGCGGGTACAGCAGAATGCTCGAAAGTTTCCCCGGCTGTTTGATGAACATTTTCGACAGGGTTTCACGGAGACGGCGCAGCGACGACGACTCGTGGGAAGGGGGGGTGTTCACGCAGCAACAGATGCACAGTTGTAACACGTGCCTCGCAGGGATCAAGACAAGTCCAATCTAAGTAAGGATGACGACTTTCTTAGTGATCTTGCGGCTATTGGGGCCTTTGGTGCCATGATCGTTCGATTGAGATGGAAAACGTCTTGGGGCAAGTGCTCGGAAGGTGGGAGGAAGCTGAATAGTTGAGAGGACAACTTCCGAACTGAGTCAAGAGCCAGTTGGAAAAAGTGGACGCGCAGAACAGAATGCAAAGTATCTCGAGTTTCCGTGGTAGCTGAAACAACTTGTCAATGCCTGTCATCTTCTGCTGATATGGTGTGCAGTTACAGGTCGCGGGTTTGTTGATTAACACCCGCGCGCTGCTCCACGCAGGCCAAGGCACCCGGTTCACCCGGTTTACCGCAAGCCAGAGAAGGTTGGGGTTGTCGTGGAAGCCAGCAAATATGAGGGACGCACACAAAGCGGCATCAAGTATGCTGGCAACCCTTGACCTCCAATCTGTCTGTACTAGCTTCCATCCGAAGAGATAGTAGGGCCCGCTCTGCATTCATGGCTTTGCATTTGAGTCTGCATGGCAGAATGAAGGATCGGATCAGCGAGGCAGCGTGTAGAAAACGACTAGGTTTTTTTTTGCTTCTTGGCCCTCATGTCTCATCCAACAAGCGCCCAAAGCTAATACCACAGAGTGGAACAGAAACCGTCAGCGGGGATAGACGAAGCTCAACGCTGCTTGCATGCTCCTACCGAGGTACTGAAGCACCGGCTCTGCCCAGACAAGCCTGGCTTCGAAGTGTGGCTGGACTGATTCGTGGAAGGCTTGCAGGTTTTCTGCAGATGAGTTGTGCTTTCTTGAAATCAAAGGCACGACGCATCGGTAAGATGTTGGCCTTCTTGGTCAGATGAGGGCTTCTTCGAGAAGGGCAAGGAGCACTTACTTGATTGATGTACCGTTAAGTGCAGCTGTTAGTTGTTATGGTACACCTGCTTCTTTTGTTGCCAGTCTGGACTCACGCTGCTTGCAGGAGTTCCGTCATCGGAAAGCGCCACCAAGCAAAGACTAGATTCAAGATTGGAATCGGTTTAAGCGTCTCAGCGGAAAATGAAGTCATATCACGGGGTGACAGTGCCTGCCTGGAAGTTCGACTTTCCAATCACAATGCAAGTGATGGAACGCAACCGCGAGTTCGCTTCTATTTTTCAAGATTCTGCAGCAAGACATGCGACATCTCTGCGAGCTTGCATGGTTTGCTCCTGGTTGACATGAAGCTCGTGCACAACAGTGTGTACGCAATTTATCTGCAGCAATTTTGTAGGCAGTCCATGGCCCCCGCTCCTTTCAGACCAAACCTCTCATTGACTGCGACTGTGACATACTTTGATGCACGCCTGCAGGGTTCGAATCACCCTCATGAAGGCTGCGCTCAGATGCGTTTTTGGACACATGCCTGTTGAATCTAGGGCCCAAAGCTTGCGTGACCCCATGGGCACATTCTCGTTGGCTTAGTAATTGGAAGGGGGGCACCTTCAACATTCCACCCAACTCGAGAACCGATGTAAATTGAGTATCTGAGTTGTGCACCGAGCTCGGAAGCTTCAAGATCACGCAGCACAGGCGCGTATTTGCTTCCCCGATTCTGATTACACCACGTCTCAAGAAAGTGGAAAGAGAAAGAGACAACGAACAATTATGGTTGGTTTTATGGTTGATAGCCGGAAGGTGGTGTCTAGGGATACTGCATCGTTAACCGTCGACACTCTGAAAGCTCTGGCACCAAAGGCCGCCAAGTGCGGGCCCTGTGTGGGGTAACCATTCCC
>CAJNIZ010008792.1:0-14193 GCA_905231905.1 Symbiodinium pilosum
GCTCGAGAGTCAACGATAGCGACGAAGCACTGACTGGCACCGGCCCCTGGAACTGCGTCACCTGAGTAACGTTTAGGATTTAGGGTTGTAGGGTTTAGGGTTTAGGGTTATAGGGTTTAGGTCTTTTTTGCTGTAGTCTCCTCAGACATATAATAAAAATTGTGTTGTTGATATTTCCTTGGGGTTATACTATACTAGAAAGTAGAAAATCCTGAGGACAGTACAGTTTTTCGGGATGGTTAAGACCAATTCGGGGTTTAGGGTTTAGGGTTTGGGGGTTTGGGGTTTAAGGGTTAGGGTTTAGGGTGTAGGGGTTCGGGTTTAGGGGTTCTGTATATAAGATATTCAACCCAAAAGCAGGATATAATCTCACTCTAGACTGGGAATAGCAGTATTTCCAGATAGAATGAGACTCACCTGGCTTTCAGTAGGTTGTAGCAGTTCTATAGGGGCTATATAGGATTCAGGATTTAGACTTTGGGGTTGTAGGTTCGGAGCCTAGAGTTGAGGGTTTAAGATTTAGGGTTTAGGGTTAAAGGTCTGGGGCTTAACGCCCCGCTGCCAGACACGAAGCATGATTCATCCTGCTAGATGGGAGTTTCTCAACAGAGGGATATCATAGAGACCCTAAGGATATATAAGGGGATATACAGGCATTGTGGGGGGCTCCCTGTTGGGATTAGTTTGAGGAAGTGCTCAGGTACTCAAGTACTGGACGGAGGGGCCTCAGGTGCAAAAAGACGCTAAACCCTAAACCCTAAACCGGGGAAGAGGGGGGGGGGCCTGGGGGCAAGATCCACTCGCAGGCTCAACCCTAAACTCTAAACCCCTAAACCCCTAAACCCTTAAAGCCCGGCTTATCATACACCACCTCAATGGCTTCATACGGGCTAGGCCAGGTATAAGTAGGGCTATACTTGGAGGTCCGTTGTACTTATAACCTACTTAGTAACTATAGTTATAGCCCAATTATATCTAGGGTAACTGTAGCTATGGGACTTATAATTAGTGTATAACTACAGTTACTAAGTAGGTTATAAGTAACACGGACCTCCAAGTAATGCCAGTGACAAGTAGCTGCTAAGTCCCGCGAACAGTCAAGCAAAGATCCTCCATGAAGCTACACCCCAGACCTTAAGCCTACACCCAAAGCCTACAACCTAAACCCTAAACCCCGCAACCTAAACCCTAAACTTACCCGTCGGGCGCACTTCCTCGGCAATGACCTGCTGTAAGTTCATTTTAGTTGTTCGCTGTGGAGATTCTGATACGCAGGAACAAAACAAGTTCAGGACATCTCTAGTGTACTTCAGCATGTCTATAATGGTACCCGATTTAGGGTCCAGGGTTCACCCCTAAACCCTAAACCTGAACCCCTAAACCGTAAACCCTGGACCCTAAACCCTAATCCTTAAACCCTCAACCCTGAACTGAAAAACCCCTCCAGATCATCCTGCCGCTTAGCAAGCCCTCCAAACCCCTTAATTCCCAACATCACAGCCCCAAGTAAATTTCAGGGTTAGGGATTTAAGGACTTGGCATTTCAGGGTTTAGGGATTTAGGGTTTAGGGATACTCATGCTTTTAAATTCCACTAGTTTGCGGAACGTATACCCTACGGTCTTTGCAAAATTCTACTGCGCCTCAAGTTGCAAGCCTAGAGCAAACCCAAAACATGATCAAAAGAGCCAAAGGAATTGTGCTTCTATGCTCAAGGTTTTAGAGTTTGGGTTATTCTCCAAGTGTTGGACCCCTGTTTGGGTATAAAACATACTACGGCACCGAATATTCAGGGGGGTACCAAAATGCGACCGGATGAAGTGGTGGCCACGGCGCAGAGAAAGAGACAAACTGCTTAAACCGCTCCTGGCATGGTCAAAGGCTCGTGCATGAGGGCGCAAGGATCCCAACCACTAAACCTTAAATCCCTGAATCCTAAACCCTAAATCTCTAATAAGCCCTAAACCCTAAACCCTAAATCCCTAAACCCTAAATCCTTAAACCCTAAACCCTAAACCCCAAATCCTTGAATGCCTAAACCCCTAAACCAAAAGCTTGGGCTTCAGGTCCGGAAGGCTTCGGAAATTCGTTGCTCTAATGAGGGCTTCCGCCTCCCGCTGGGTCTATGATTCCAAATCTTATGGCTCAAGATTTAGGGTTTAGGGTTTAGGGTTTAGGGTTTAGGGATTTAGGGTTTAGTGTCTAGGGATTTAGGGTTTAGGGGTTTAGGGATTTGGGGATTTAGGGTTTAGGGATTTGGGGTTTAGGGCTTAGGGTTTAGGGGATTCCCTACTTAGCCTCATTAATCTGGATTCCAGTACCCCCCCGCCTAAGTTCCCGCCTTTAATTGCAATTCTTTAGGGATAATTTGGCCTAACTAAGGTATAGAGGAAGCTCATGATATAAGGTACTTCACACGTTGGAAGTTGTATCCAACATCGCGAAATGGTTGAAACATTCTTAGACGTGTAATATGATGAGGATCACTTCGTTTCGGGCTCTCATATACTAATCCTAATCCCTCGAAAGCATACATGAAAATACAATGCAAATCAACAAACAACCCAGGGCGGAGGGGTTGCGAAAATTATGGGCCCTTTTCAATTGTCGGACAGTTGAGGGCCTCCTTAGAACAGCCAACCCTCACCGTTAAGCCCCAAACCCTAAATCCTGAACCCTTAAACCCCAAACCTGGAGCCCTAGGCCCTAAACCCTAAACCCTAAAACAACAGAAAAACATGGCATTCTCCCTCAGATAAGGGTTTGGTGCTCAAAAAATACCTCAGAAAGCGTGCTGTGAGGGCAACAGGCTTCTTCTTTAAGGATTTCGGGGTTTAGGGTTTAGGGTTTAGGGTTTAAGGTTTAGGGTTAGGGCTTAGGGTTCAGGCTAATTATAAGGTTTAGGGTTCAGAGTTTGGCGCTCAGGGTAAGACTCCACTAATGTCGCACATGTGAGCCATAGTCTAAACTCTAACCTCTATGGTAGTCCCCTATATATAATCCCCCTATACAAGCCGCTTTAAGGAGTTTAGAAGATTATGGCTTGGGTACTGCCCCCCGCACTAACAGTTGGATAATAATTATAATAAGGGTATATATAGCCCTGAATAGGACCCGGAATATAGACTGCTACTGGGGGGGGGGGGCAGTACCCAAATTATGGCTCATGTAAGGTTGCAGCCTTTTTTGGCTGCACATGGTTCTGTATAGCAGCCCATGACAGGCTGCATTCCCCAAGACTGTTCCGCTGAAAAACCTTAATGAGGCCTCCCCTTAGGGCTTAGGGTTTAGGATTTAGGGTTTAGGGGTTTAGGGTTTAGGCTTGTGGTGGATCTAAGAGTAGTACGGTTTAAGGGTTGAGGGTGAAGGGTTTGGGGGTCCAAGCACCTGTCGGCAATGGGCCTCCATGAAATGCTGAGCTTTGCCATCAATGTTCCAACCCTAAATCCTAAACCCTAAACCCAAACACTAAACCCTAAACCCTTGACCCCAAATCCTAAACCCTAAACCTTAAGACATGTTGTGTTTGTCGACTACTCGAAATTGCTTGAAGGTAGGTCCGTTTTTGGGTTAGGACCCCCTCCCTGAAAGAAGTGAAGTGTATTCCCGGCGGTCCCCTCAACACTAAATCAAAATCCCTAAACCCTAAACCCTAAATCCTAAACCCTAAACCCTAAACCCCAAAATCCCTAAACCCTAAACCCTAAACTTAGTACCTTTAGAACACCCACCCCCCATGAGTTGTTGATCAGAATATGGTCCAAAGCCAAGCCTCCCTGCCGAAATTCTAACGGTTTAGGGTATAAGGGTTTCAGGTTTAGGGTTAAGGGTTTAGGGTATTTTGGGTTTAGGGTTTAAGGTTTAGGGTTAAGGGTTTAGGGCATTTTGGGTTTAGGGTTTAGGGTTTGGGGTTTAGGGTTTCAGGTTAAGGGATTAGGGTTTAGGGTTTAAGGTTTAGGGTATTTTGGGTCTGGTGTGTTAGCCCTGCCCTACAAGTTTGACAGGAAAAGCAACATGCCATCCTTTCACATGGATAGTTCTGAAATTCGTGATCTGGCTTACACACGCGCCCCTTGATTGAATCTTTTAGTGAAGAAGCCCAGAAAGATTAAGAAGAACAACCGCCTAAGGAGGTAGCAAACATTCAGCGACATCCGAACTCTACGGGGATACTATGCCTGATTCCTCATACTTCTGCCTTCTGGAAGGTTTCCATGTCAGGATCCACACAAGAGGCTTCATCCTGAATCCTAAACGCTAAAACCCTTTACGTTTGCGACAGCAATCCTTGTCTGTGACGGACAGGAAGTCCAAAAAACTCCTGGCCGGCAAGGGGTGATGCAAAGAAGGTTAGGGATTTAGGGATTTGGGGGTTTAGGGGTTTAGGGGTTTAGGGATTTAGGGGTTTAGGGTTTAAGGTTTAGGGTCTAGGGTTTAGGGTCCCCAAATCTGTAATAGTGGTATGATCGGAATTTCAGGGGACCCTACTGTGGTTACGATTATCCCTTCTAGTCACTATTACTGGGTGGGGAGTCCATCTAAAGGATTTGTTCTACCAACAGTGGGAACCTTGCGAAAGTCATACGTACGCAGCCCGTAATGCTTCAACGGGCCCCTAAAAATGGCTTTGCAGTCCCTATTTCAAGCAACTACCCCTTCTTGTAGGGTTTAGGGTTTAGGGCAACCCCCATGCAGGCTCATCTAAGCTAATTAGTACAGGGAGAATGTGGACATCCATAGCTTTGGGCTGGGGGTGTTCTCGCGGTTCTTGACCACAGGACGGGCCATTTTTCATAACCGCTTCAGAACCAGAGATTCTGCCAATTTCGGGATTATGCTCTACATAAGCTGTGGTCTAAACTCCTAGCATGCCCCTTAATGGCCCCTATAATACTCCCCTATATATATAATCCTCTATGTAACCCCCGCTAAGGAGTTTAGACCTTAAACCCTGAATCCTAAACCCTAAATCCTAAACCCTAAATCCTAAATCCTAAATCCTAAACCCTAAACCCTAAATCCTAAATCCCAAATCCTGAACCCGAAACCCTAAATCCTAAACCCTGAATCCTAAATCCCAAATACTAAACCTTAAATCCAAATCCAAAATCCAAGCCCGAAACCCTAAATCCTAAACCCTAAACCCTTAACGAGTTTAGACTATTGCTCATATAAACCACCCTTTCGGCTGAGGCCCGGTTGGTAATTGTGGGGGTTTAGGATTTAGGGTTTGGGGGTGTTTAGGGTTTGGGGGGTTAAGGTTTAAGGGTTTAGGATTTAGGATTTAAGGTTTGGGGGTTGAAGGTTTAGGGGTTTAGGGTTTGGGGGTGTAGGGTTTAGAGGCTTAAGGATTTAGGTTTAGGGTTTTTGAGGTTGAGGTTTAGTTTAGGCCGTTTAGGGGTTTAGGGTCTAGGGGGGTTTTAGGGTTTTTGGGGTTTAGTGTACGAATTCATACATCAACATACGAGGCCTCTTAGGCGAGCCATAGCTTAAACTCCTTAAAAGGGTGTTATTTAGGGGATTGTATATGTATATGTATAGGGTTTAGGGTTTAGGGTTTAAAGCTTAGGGCCTTAAAGGGAGCTATATAGGAGAATGTATATGGGAGCCTTAGAGGGGGCGATTAAGGGGGATACTAGGCATTTAGACTATAGCTTACGTGGAATATTCAAATGTTCGGGGCTAGTATGACTAGGTTCCCAATAACCCCTTGATGATAAGGGTGCCCTTTTTCCTAATGTTCAGCGTTTACTAAGGAGACCCTAAACCCTAAACCCCTAAACCCTAAACCCTAGGGTACTACTGGGGTCCCTAGATTAGATGAAGGGATCCATGGATCTATGCTCTGAGGGTTGAAAAGCACAAAGATCGTGCTCAAATTGGCTTCGGAAGCTATCCGCCGTCTCGGCCAGGGTTTAGGGTTTAGGCTTAGGGTGTGGGGCTTAGGGTTTAGGGTGGAGGGTGGCGTTGCAGGTGTGCGCGGAAGGTATCTATGCACGCGCATCCCATTATGACCAGAAAGGGGCATGTAACTTTGAGAGACTCACTCATCTTTATCTACAAGAGGAAATAAGTAATAAAAGAATTTTCCATAATTAAGGAGCATATCACTGTCATATGACTACTTATAAAGAGCCCTCATGTTCAGGGTGTCGGGTAGATGAAATCCCCTCATTCATGAAGTTGGGGGGTTTAGGGTTCAGGGCGGGTTTGCGGTGATTTCGAAGATGAAAAAACGTACACAACTCTACCATGCATAGTAAAAGGTTAGCATGTGCGCTCGTGGCATTCAATAGCCCGGAGTACTCCCCCGAAGCTCTGGCTTCCAGTTGGCCGGTAGTGCCGACACCATCCAAAGGCTCGCATCGTCATATAGTCCCGGTCGCAGGCTGCTGTGCATGCTCCCACATTGTATGCGGCCCCAACGTCAGCGTCTGCGAGTGCCTGCTGTAGCGTCGAGCAGCTTTGCCCAGCAGGCATAACAGACGGTGAATGCGCTGCGGGCGGCCACCAAGTTCTCGCACCTGAAGCGCACAACCCGCCCAAAAGGGACGAAGACCCTGACATGGGCCCAGAGCCATTGGCCAGGTTTCTCCTTTTCGACCATGGCTCCTGCTAAGAAGCCTGCTTCTTGAATAAGAAAAACACACAGAGATACTTGTACGAGCTGCCCATATTGCCCTAATGGAGACTTACATAGATTATCTTAACTATAACCGGTCCTTCTCCTCTCCCACAACAATCACTTTGACCCCTGCTTACAATTCACCCAGTCATTGCTGGCAGGTCATATTCCCTGCGCTCCACTCCATCATGAGTGATCGTCTCCATCACCCCCGTGAATCGTGGCAATACTGGCAGCAGCCTTCACGTACTCCATGTACTTGTACGCAACTGAACCTGCTCGCTCCATCGCCTTGACCCATCCCACCCAACACTCCTTCCCCCCCAATGAAATGGAAAGGTTTCTAACCCTACACCCTAAACCTTTTTCCCCTGGTGCAATTCTCACTGCCCCGGAGAATCGGATCCCCGAACCGCTCTGAATCCTTAAGCCCTAAAACGTCTGGCTCCCTACATGCTAAACCCCTTATCCCGAAGCCCTCTGAATCAATAAACCTCAATTAGCCTCAGACCCCACGAATACACCCTAAACGCCCTCTGAATCGCTAAACCAATATAAGCCCTAGGCACCACTTGCGGGGTCGGGGGGCTTAGTGAGTAGGCTAGAAAAAGAGCTTACTATATCGGTTATAGGGGTCAAACCTAAACCCTAACCCTAAACCCTAAACCCATGATGACTTGCACAGCCTGCTTTGCAGCTGCTCCTCGGCTCACCAGCGGTTGAGAGAGCTTTATCATACAAAAGGATTTAGGGTTTAGGGTTATGTTGTCTGGTTCAGGGTCAAGAATTTAAGGCTTTTTAGATTTTGAGGGCCTTAAGGACTTTAGGTTTTAGGTTTAGGGTTTCAGGGTTGTAGACTTAAGGGTTTTTTGTTTGAGGTTTTTAAGGTTTTGGGATCCGCCTGGCATGGGTACCGTAGAGCCTCGGAACCCTGTGAAACTCCCAGAAAGTTTAGGGTTAAGGGTCACGGGTTTAGGGTTTAAGGTTGGTTTAGGGCCGTTTAGGGTACCCTAAACCCCGAACCGCTGTACTCTAGAGCGACTATTCATGTTTGCCCTACAGGCTCATTTCCGGCCATTTTTATGACAGCGGGATGTTCCCTTCTACACCGCCAGTCTACGGCCCATTGCTTCAAAAAGGTTGTAAAAAACAGTCGGGCTCAGGGTTTAATTGCTATTATACTATACTGTATGCTGATACACAATGTGCCCGGGGCATGGCGATAGATATCCCATAGATCTACGGCACCAGAACCCCAAACCCAACACCTGGCGCACATTTAACCCTGTGGCCAAAACCCTATACCCTAAAGCGCGCATAGCCTATGGTGAGCTGGGACACAGTGTAAGGTTTAGGGTTTTTGGCTTAGGGGTTTTAAGCTTTGGGGTCTGGGGGATTTGGTTAACCCCAACCCGCAAACTTAGGCTCTAGTATGGAAAGGTGATAGTCATAGGGTCTTGATTTTTGGGGATGAGCTGACAACAGTCCGCTTATTGACGTGAAGCCTCTTAAGTCCTGGGAAATACAATGCTTTGGAGACCGCAGGTGGCGAACTGCCCCTGATCAATCGTAATTCTCCCTAAGCATAGCGGAGCCGATGTTTTGGAGTACCTGAGCTATGGTCTAAACTCCTAGTATTCCCCCCTTAATCACCCTTATAATGCTCGCCTACATACTTCCCTATACAACCTACTTTTAAGGAGTCTAGACCCTAAACCCTAAGCCCTAAACCCTATATAACCCACATCAGGAGTTTCGACTTCAGCTCGCATGGAGATTTAGGGGTAAACATGAACCTAGAGCCCGGCGGATGCCATGAAGATTTGTATGTGAGAAGCTCGCGTGGGTTTAGGGTTTAGGGTTTAAGGTTATAGGATTTAGGGTTTAGGGTTTAGGATTTAGGGTTTAGGGTTTAGGATTTAGGGTTTAGCCGCTTGGGACTTTGGACTTAGGGTTTAGGGTTTCTGAAGGAAGCTCCGTAAAGCTTGGGTCAATCCCATACCCAGCAATGCGTACCACAAGAGGCTCTTGTCAGTACATGAAGGCCCTATTAACTCCCAATTAAGGAGCTATTACTATATGGGGGACTGACCTGACGTAAAGCCTAAAATTAAAACAACAGGCCCCCAAACCCTGCACCCAACAGCTTCAATGAAAACCCTACGTCCTAAATCATACTCCTCAAACTCCAAAGATCTACACCCCTAAACCCTAAACCCTAAACCTCTAAACCCTAAACCCTAAACCCCTAAGCCCCTAAGCCCCTAAGCACCCTAAACCCTTAAACAGCTACACCCCCCCCAAAAACCCTGAAAATCCTTAAGCCGAGGGTACCAGGCTCGCACCCAGGAAGTGCGCCGTTTTGAGGGAAGGGCTCTGGAAAGTCAGATCCTCAGATTAGGGTTATATTGGGGTTATATGGGGGATAATGGAAAAGAAAATGGAAACTACTATAGTATATTGGGGTTATATTTGGGTGGTCGTCAAAACTATTGTTTCTAGGGTTTTGGCTATATGATTTAGGAATCCCCCCTTTCCCTCCCAAGGTCGACAGGGTTTAGGGTTTTGGGTTAGGGGGTTGAGGTTAGGGGGTTTAGGGTTTAGGGGGTTTAAGATTTAGGGTTGAGGGGTTGAGGGTTTAGGGTTCGGGGTTAGGGTTAGGGGGTTTAGGGTTTAGGGTTATGATGTAGGTTTCCTGTAATCCCGCTAGACCTACTATCATGAGAAGTAAAAAAACCCTCAGGGAATAGGAGGAAAGATCTCCTATAAAGCATGAAGGTTTCGGGGTTGAGAGTTCGGAGTTTAGCGCTTAGGAATTTGAGGTTAAATTGATTTAGGGGACTTAGGGTTTAGGGATTTAGGGTTTAGGGCGTAGACTTCAGGGCCTACCTGAGGCCACCTCCAGTTCAAACGTAGAGGTCGTCCGTGTCAGTGAAGAAGCTGGGCAAGCCAGGCCCAAGGAAGGTGAAAGAGCTCCATCTTCACCGGGGATTGCAAGTTGGACGAGACCCCGTGGCAGCGCAGGATCTTCGATCGTCACGCTGGTGGAGGTTTCAATCCATGCGCCCTCTTGCGCTTATGGCCTTGGTCTTGCCGCTTCGCGTGGCGGTTCGAATAACCTCCGGAATGGCCCTGGGCATCATCTGCACGCGATGTCTTCTCTTTGCGGTAGGAGCCCTGGGTTCTCCAAATAGTATTTATTATAAGCCTTCCTCCCTCGCATAAAAACTCAATTCAAGCTAATAGATTAGGCTTACCTGCCTTCCCTAAATTAATTTAAAAATATTGCAAAGCCAGATGAGGCACGCAAGACTTCTTGAGGATTTAGGGCTTCGGAAATCGGGCTTTAGCTTGGGCTCCGTGACTTTAGGATTTGCCGTTTAGGGCCGTGGGTGCAAGATCCACAGGCAGAAAGAAGAGCTGTAATCATGTAACTGTCCGAAAGCCTTTGCCGCCAGGCACAATACATAAACCCCAAACCCTAATCCCCTTGGCCTGACAGACCTTTACAGACGAACGTCGTTCTTATTGCAAGACTCTGCGGTTTGCTCTGGATTCTGAAGTTTGGGTAACATCTAAACCCTAAACCCAAAAGCCGAAACCCTAAGTGGGTTGGGGAAGGAACCCTCCCAATCATCGGGCGTTTTAGGGTTTGGGCTTAAGGGTCAAGTGTCTTCGGGTTATAAGGGTTACGGGGTTTAGGGTTTAGGGTTAGGGGTTAACCCTTTAACATTTAAGAACTCAAGCTACACCAACAAAACCAAACCACATGATCCAATGTGGTTCCCGTGCAAAAACTTGGTAATGACGCTAAGGTCCCTGAATTTTCCTGCTTCACCACAACTTATGGGTGGATGCCCCAGCCAAGCTGTACTTCCTTAGAGGTGAAGGTCTAGAGTACTTGGGGTTTAGGTTTTACGGTTTAGGGCTTAGGGTTGCGGGTTTAGGGCTTAGGGTTCAGGGTTTAGAGCAGAATACGCTACATCACTGGTATGACCCACAAGGACACACCGCGTGCCAGTTCGTTGTTGGCTGGTATTTTGAGCCATCTACTCCGGAAAAGGCCCGCACCAAGATTCCATCAGCGATTCCCGAAACCGTGGAGCCAAAAAAGCCTAAAGCACAAAGCCTCAAACGCTGAACCCTCAACTCAAAACCCTAGCACGACTTAGAACGGCTAGTTACCCAAATTACTGCGCTATGTTCACACAAATTGCTGGGAAATCAGAGGACAGTAGACAATAGTTCTGAGCTTCCGCCCTTCCACGGAGATATTGGGGTGTTTCTCAAAATGAGGGGTACCTTTTTGGGGGAGTCCCAATAATAAGGATTATAGTATTTGGGGGTCTATATTGGGTTCCCCCTATTTTGGGAAACTACCATTTCGACCAGGCCACATCGTGTAGGATAGCTTCAGCATCGCATTGGCTCGACAAAACCGCCTGATGAGTGGGCTAATGGAGGGTTTAGGGTTTAAGGTTGAGGCCATCCTATGAAGAGCTTCCGCGGTTCAGGTTTAGGGCCAGGGTGTGCGGCTTTGACCCCCTGTCAAGCTGTTGTTATGAATTTTCCCCATATGGGAGGTTGACAAAAATGAGCGGCACCTTTAACACAGTTCCCTACTTGAAGAATGATAATCGATTGGGGTCTATGTTGCGGGATTCATGGAACCGCCCATATAGCCATATACTTAGTACTATTACAAAGAAGGTGTTTTTCAAACTGAGAAACAAGAGTGGGATAGGCGGGGCGGCCGCTTAAACCTACGTGCCTATCATTGGGAAAGCAGGTTGCGGCATCACTTTACACCCTAAACCGTGAACCCTAAACCTTGGGTACTGCCCCCTCCCAGGCAGTAACAGTCTATATTAGGGGTCCTATTTAGGGCTATATATAACCATACTGTATTTATTATCCAACTGTTACTGAGGGGGGTGAAGTACCTAACCTAAACCCTTATGCAAAGCTCATCCCTACCTGAAAACCAAAAGTAGGCAAAATAATCGCCCAAAACCATTAAACACAGCCCAAAAGGCCATTATTCTACATACCTTTGAGGTTCAGGTATTCACTGAAAATCCTTAAACCCTAAACCCTAAACCCTAAGCAGGCTCCCAGCTGAACTCTCACATCCACAAGGGCCTGCACCCAATTCTTCCTTGCTCCAACACAGGGTAGGGAACGTGCCACCGTAAAAAACCTAGGGAATGTGGGGTATGGTTTTGGGTTTTGGGTTTAGGGTTTTGGGTTTAGGGTTTAGAACCCTAAGTGGAGCGCTAAGTCTATAAATCATTCCTGAGGGGGGGCGTAAAGTCTATAAACCTTATATGAGCTATAGTCTAAACTCCTAGTATCCCCCTTAATCAGCCCTATAGTAGTCCTCTATATATGCCCCTATGTAACCCCCTCTAAGGAGTTTAGACGATAGTACATATACCTACATTGGGTTACTTTGCGCTGCAGGGATCCCCATAAATCCCTATACCCGGAAAACCCAGAACACCAAGCAATAAACCCAAAACCCCAACCCCCCAAGACCTGAAACCCAAGCCCTGAACCCTAAAGCCCTAAAGCCCTAAACTCTATACCCTGAAGCCCTAAATCCTATACCCTGAACCCTACAACCCTAAATCCTATAACCCTAAGCCCTAAATCCTATAACCCTAAACCCTAAATCCTATAACCCTAAACCCTGTGACCCTAAACCCTAAATCCTAAAAACCTACACCCTAAATCCTATAACCCTTAACCCTAAATCCTAATCCCCTAAATCCTAAATCCCGAGCCCTAAACCCTAAACCCCAAATCCTACAACCCTAGATCCTAAATCCTATAATCCCTAAACTTATTCCTTAGGAGGAACCCCCCACCCTGTAATAGTGGTATAATAGGAATACAAGAGGACCCTAATATAATCCCTATTATCCCTTGTAGTCACTATTACAGGGCGGGGGGTCCTCCTAACCTCTAAATCCTATAACCCTAAACCCTAAATCCCGAACCCTAAACCCTAAATCCTACAACCCTAACTCCTAAATCCTATACCTAAACCCCAAAAATGTATAAAATAATAGCCCTAAGCCCATAATAATAGCCATAAAGGTCATTTTTTACATGCTTTGGGGGCCCAGGTAATCCACAAACCTATTCAACACAAAGAATCCATCCTTAAGCCCAGCAACGCGTGCGGCGGTGAGGCTCGAGGTAACAGCCGCCTTCGACACTACGAGCTCCGAGAACCTGAGGGTGGCTTTTTTTTAACAGCATTTGTAGGGTTTGGGGCTTAGGGTTTAGGGTTTAAGGTTTAGGGTTTAAGATTTAGGGTTTAGGGTTCAGGGTTTAAGGTTCAGGGTTTAGGAGTTAGGGTTTAGGGTTTAGGGCTTACCTGGCCCCAGACGTATGTAAAATAATGGCCCTTTGGGCTGTAAATTATTATGGTTTAGGGATTAGGATTTAGGGTTTGGGGTTTAGGGTGGTTTCGGGTATAGGATTTAGGGGTCAAGGGTTTATAGGGCGGAGGGTTTAAGGCATAGGTTTGAGGGGTTTATAGGGTTCAGGTTATAGGCTTTAGGGTTTAGGGAGGGTAAGGAATTAGGATTGGACACCGACAGTACGTAGAAAACTGACCCTCCAAGCTTCTTTTCAAAGACTTTCGGACCTATTAAGGTCCATGATATGCAGCGGCCGAACCTGGGAGAAGCTCAATGACATGATTGAGGGTTTAGTTATTGTTTAGGGTTGAGGGGTCCAAAAAACATGCACAGAAGAAGCATGTTGGCTTCAAAAATCTCAAAGATGGCTGAAAAAGAACTAACAATTGCAAAGCGCTCAAATTGGGTGGCTGTCAAAATTATGGTCCCTTTTTGGGTACCCTAAATATTAGGTGCCGTACTATGATAGGGATCCAAAAAGGACCATAATCTTGACAACCACCCAATTGGATCCAAAAGACCCAAAGACCCAAACCTATCCAAAACATCCACGATTTATGCCGAAATCCAAAATCGCCAAATGGCCGAAGTGACCCCAAGACATATAAAATGATTCCAAACAGTCTCAACAGGCCCAAAGGCTCCAAAAAGGTTCAAATTGACTTTAAAGGGCTCAAGTTCCAGATTGCCCAGATTTTCCCCAAAAGCACAAAAAACATCCAAAAGGCACAAATTCGCAAAACTGACTGCAACGCCCAACATATTTCCAAAAGACCCAAACTGCTTTCAGAAAAGCTTCGCAAAACCCAAAGACTCCAAAATGTTCAATTTTGTTCAAAAAGCCAACGTTGGCACGAAAAGGTTCAAATCAACACCGAAAAGTCCACCAAATTGGCACCTTCAAAAATAAATGGCTCAAATTGATCCCAAAAGACTCAACTTGGCCCCAGAAGGCTCAAGTTCGCTCTAACACGCCCAAAATTGTTCAGAAAGACGAAACTGGCTCCAAAAGACTGAGACTAGGCTCCGAGAGGCATATCGGGCTCCAACAAAACATTCCAATTCTTGGGGTCATTCCCCCCCACAGTAACTGTTACCACAATGGGTTATAGGAGTTATAAGAACCCCCTTAATAACG
>CAJNIZ010008793.1:0-14193 GCA_905231905.1 Symbiodinium pilosum
CCCCTAATAATAAACCCCCCCACCCCCCTAATAATAAATATTCCCAATATATTATAGTATACCATATTTGGGGAGTATTTATTATTAGGGGGGTGGGGGGGTTTATTATTAGGGGGAGGGGAGTACCAGCAGCTTGGATTAGGAGAGCCAATATGCTTGCTGATTCTACAGAATTATTCTCGGAGTTTCTTTTGGCCTTCCAACTACGCACAATTAAGGCTCCGCACACTAGTCGAGATCAAACAGTAAAGTTGCTTGTACCCCTCCACTGCTTGCAAGGACAGCACTCTTTGGGAGGTGCCAGCTAAGCGTGGGGAAGTGTACCTGCAAAAAGGCGGATTAATTCTAACCTATGTGACACGGGTAATTACACCATAGACACTGAGGTGCCTATGTGGGACATAAAGCGTTCTACCTACAGCAAAAAGTGCGCTAATGATCCCAGCCTCCAAATGTTTGCAAAGTACTGGCGGATTGGTTATTAGATGTTGGTTTATTTGTTGCTGGTTGCCGGAAGCAGGTTGTTGTACAGTCATGTGTCCTAAACCCTATAAACCCTAATCATCCTGCGTAGGACTGCCCGTGATCCTTCATGTGACAACTTCGGGCGGCCCGTAGCCCTAAAATTACTGGTTCTCCCGAACGGTCCAGGGACCCAACGAATAGGGTTGTAGGACGCCCAAAAACCATTTCTATGATCGTATTTAGGCCTTTATATCGCCATTATTTAGGTCCTTCTTGGCGGGGAATGTGGGAATATAGTACATAGGATTGGGGCAATGTAGGGATTATAGTCCATCATGCCCTACCAAGACCCCATAAGTTTTGAGAAGCCCAAAAGCTCATCCCCCGAAACCCTAAACCCTAAACCCTTTGAGGCATGAAGTTTGTGGAGACTGTGCTTCCCATCCTAAAGAACGAGGTGCCTTCTTACCTTTTGCCTGTCTGTGAGGGTTTAGGGTTTAGGGGTGTATACATGCAAGGTGTAGTGTAGATTTCTTTGAAGGGGGTTATGTGCAGAATCATATAGGGAGATGATAGCTCAAGTATCAGCACTGCACAAGTCTTGAGTTAAATGGCCCGGTTTCTGCATTGCTGAACTTGAGAGCGTCGTGGGGAGTGGTGGGGGCCCCACTGCTGGCCGGTCCTGTCGTCCTGTTTTCAAACCTAAGCCATTTGTATGCTCCAGTGGCACTGATCTCGGGTGTCAGGAGTTTACAGGGAAGAGGGTGTCATCTACGCTGCTTTTGGCCAGTACTTCCTGGGTCGACCTTTTTGTAGCAGGCCAGTATGTGTGCATGCATACCTGCATACATCCTTGCATGCGTCTACGTATGTAGAAGGAGTATAACGTGCAAAACTTGCGTGCGCGTGGAGGTTAGCAGGCAGGTCGGTACGCATGCGGGTGTGAAGGCATGTATGTTGGTAGCTAGGTAGGTAGATATGCATGTGCGCCTGCATGTATGTGTATGTGTTGGGTCAAGGGGTTGCAGTTGGATGGATCCAAACATGAGGCATGGGTAGAGCGTACCCATTCGCTTGGCCGAAGCTGCTCATGCTTTGGCTTTATCAAAGAAAGACCCAACCTGAACTGAATGGCACGGGGCCTTATCGGTAAACTTTTAAATGCTGGAGATAGCAGCTCAGAGGCCAATTAGCCTTTTTCTTCTAAACTATCATGGAAACCTTGAAAGAGGCGCTAAAGAGACAGTTGTCCTTTCAAACTCAAACTCGGGGAGTGTAGCGAAGTTGTACCAGGAGGGACCAGCTTATAGCTGTAAATCTACTAGCCCAAGGGTCTCCATGCTTGGGAATTGTGGGTTTCATACTTGACTTTGATCTACATATTAGGGTACCCAAGCCCCTCCAAGTCTCCAAATACAGGGTCAAACACTTGGGGCACGTCACGCAGCCAGTCAACATGGTTCCTGAGGATTTGAACACCTGCCCTGGAGTCGATTTGTATGTACTCATGATCTTTTGGTCTTTTTTTTGCAAGCAGGCAATGGTCTGGGGTTTAGGGAACTTCCAGAAGCATTTTATGATTCTTCAGCAGATCTTGAGGAGTTATCTTCGTACCCTAAACCCTAAACCCTAAACCCTGTACCATGCACCTCGGAAGCCCTTTCGCAAAGGCCCATCCAAGCTTCCGAAAGTCTCTCGACAGGCCATGTCGCCCTACCAGAAGGTCGAAGCGTTGCGCAGCCCTCAGAACCAGGACCCTCCTTGTACCCTTAATTGGGGATATATGGTCCGTAATAATAGATACTTAGGCCCTAATAGAGGGTAAATGGAGGGTCTAGGAAGACATGCACTACCCTAGACTAGACATGGAACCCCAAACAGTCTCTGCACACACTTCCGCCCTTCTACTACTGTAGAACACGCAGCTTCAATGCGGTTCTATGTTTAATTTGTTTTAGGGGCAATCAAAGGGGCAATGGATGCGGCAAGGGCTGGTGCTCGAATTACAGCTGCGCTGCTGGTTTTGTGCTGGCTGCTAGCAGTACTTGCACGAGCTTCGGGGCACGCGTGCGTATGGAGAAGTGGACCCCCAAGCCCTAAAACCTACGTAAACCGACCAAAGCCTACTTTTTTGATCTTTTTTGTAGGGTCCTGCTATGAACCCTAGTATAGGATTTAAAATTTAAAAGGGAACCTATAAACGGTAGGTTATGTAAGCAAGCCAGGACTCAGGAGGGAAAAATTAAAGCCTACACCCCTGAACCCAAACCTTAATCTGGCCTTTGGTTAGTTGGGAATGAAGGAATGGTTACAGTAGTCCATATAGCCCATTATAGCAGTTTCCATTTTCTTTTCCGTTCCTCCATGCCCAGCTAGCCGAAGGCCAGTAATTCTGGATCCCAACCTGAAGCATGGATTTTCAGGCTGGAGCTTCCTGGAGTGGCAGGAACGCTTTCAAATCTCAGGCACCGAGTTTAGGGTTAGTACCCAGAAATTCCAATATCCCTTAATTAGGCAATCTACCTCAAATCATAATATCATTTACGGGACATTGGACTTCCTGGGTAGTTGGCTTTAGGGCTCAGATGTCGTGCAGGGTTAGGGTAGCCTGTGGATCTGAAAAACCAGTGGTAAGGTCTTAGGGTTTAGGTTTTGTGTATGTCCCCAGATTTCGGACCCTTCTTTGGTCACCACTGCTACGCGGACCCATCGTAGTTGGATGTGAAGCACGGAGACTCCGAGTTTAGAAGAAGAATAATAGGAAGAAACAGTTTTCCTTCCCATACGAGATTGGCTCCCTAAGCCATAAACCCCAAACCCAGATTGTGTTACGGGTGCTTGAGGGAGAGAGGAGCCCCGATCATGAAGCCTGTCTTCACCCCCCCCACTTCTTCTTAAGCAGGAGAAGGTTGTAACTTAAGTCGAGTCAAGGCTCATGTGCGCCGTAGTTTATTCTCCTTAAGATGGGGAGTATATAGGGGGTTTATATAGAGGAGTAGTACATGGGTTATTGCAGATGATACTAGGAGTTTAGACTATAACCCCATAACCCCCTACATAATCCCAGTTTCCATTTCATTTTCCATTTTCTTTTCCATTTGATTCTCCATTATTAAGGGGGATACCAGGGGGTTATTGGGGAGGATGCTAGGAGTTTAGGCTAGAGCTCATGTAACGGAAAGCTTCACAAAGCCGAGATGTCCAGGGGTCGCTTCGGGTAGAGGGCGAGGGACATTGAAGCCTGAGGTTTCAGGAATGTCAGTTCCAAAAAGTAAATGGTAGTTTCCCAAAATAGGGGGACCCCAATATAGACCCCAAAATACTATAGTCCTTATGAAAGGGACCCCCAAAAAGTACCCCTAATTTTGGGACACCCCCAAATGAATCTCAGGTCTAAAAGGCAAAAGCCTTCCAAAAGAAATGACACTTCTTTTCACTTGGGCCTCTACATGAGTCAAGGGCTCAAGTTCGAGGTCGCATCCGTAGCAACATTGCATCGAGGCCCGTCTCATGGCTAGTTCCGAGGCTTCCTAAACCCCTAAACCCTAGACCCCCAAACCCTAAAACCGTAAACCTTTTTTGGTCCCTATAAACAGGAGTTGTAGCTGCAGTGGTAGTAGGGGGGGGGGCGTAGACAAGGGGGAACTCGGGCCTGCTAGCCAGTTTAGCGTATAGGGTATAGGGTTTAGGGTATAGTGTGTGGGGTTGAGGGTATAGGGTTTAGGGTATAGGTGTTGGGGTGTAGGGTTTAGGGTATAGGGTTTAGGGTGTAGGGTATAGGGTATATGGTTTAGGGTATTAATGAATTTGGTACTTCCCAGAATTCGCCTCGTACATACTACGATTCTTTCGAAAGGGCGCGTGCTGGGTTCCAACTTCATTGCTGAACCTTCACTGGCATCGGCATAGCCAGAAAGCCTCATATAATATGATCATGAGTAATATTTGAGGTATACTCCTCAATTCAGAGGTATTGATTTTTGAGAACTCTTTAGCAAATCTACGCGCCCCTGATCAAGCTACGGCAGATTTCATGAATGGTTCAGGGTTTAATTATTCATGTCTTTCATGTGTTGAAACGGGTTAGAGGCCAAATTTGGAATCCTATGTCGAATGATCATTGGAGTCTGTAGTAGTGCAGGAGTTGACGAGACACGCTTCAGGGTTTAGTTTATGGTTTAAGGCTGCTGGTTGTTAGTAGGGGGCCTGTGTTTCATTTTTCCTAGGCGTGGGGCTGTAAGGCTCTGGTCAGCCACGCTCTCCTTTCCTTTTGTTTAGAAGGGAGATGGTCGGTCGGTCGGTCATAGGAAATCCTTACAGCCGCGCGTAGGAAAATCCTTTACAGCCACGCCTAGGAAAAACAATGCTTCCGCCGTTAGTAGGGAATCAGGGTATATAATCCCCATATAGTCCCTACACAATATTCCGTTAGTCCGTATTTACCACCAGTAAGTAAAATTGAAAGGGGATTGGTTTTCTTCCTTTGGGCCCAGCATGACAACGGCCTAAACTTCCCCTCGTCTTTTTAAAGCTACGCCACAGCTCTCTCAAACATTCTGATTTGCTTACCCCTCCATTAACTTGATGATGCGGGGTTCTTCAATGATGGGGTTAAGGCACGAACGGCCTCTGTGTGGGGGGCAGGCGCTTTTTGCAAAGCAGCTGTTGTGGCCCGAGTCCAACATTTCTGCAAGCAGTGACATGAAGCACTATGATCGGAAGTAAACACATGCTGCAACATCACAACTTGCTGTAGTAATTAGGGTTCAGGGCTTAGAGTATGAACTCAGTCAACACAAGCAGGCTCACGAATCACAAAGTATAGCACTGCAAGTAGCACATTCGTGCGTTGACTCCCGGCCTGTGTAGCCGCGTGCGAGCCACAGCTATCCAAAGCTACCCGCGCGGGCTTCCATCAATCTCCATCAGCGATGAAGCTTGGAGTTGGGATTGCATGCTGCTTGGGATAATGGAAAAGAAAATGGAAACTACTATAATGGGTTGTATAGAGTATAGAATGTAGGGTATATGGGGATCTTAGATTCAGGATGATTCAGGGTTAGTGGCTGAGGATTTAGGGTTCAGGGCTTAGGGTAGATGTTGCTCTGTAGGGGCTGAGGATGAGCATAGAAACGATCCAGCCTAGTTCAGAAGAGTAAAGCAAAGGAGTTTGTGTGTTTGCTGGTTCATGTGCGATACGTGCATGAGCCGATACGGCGGCACACCTAAGACATTATCTTCGGATAGTTAGAACGATCATAATTCCCGATGGTTTTCTTGTCTTCCTTTTTCAGGCAGGTAACCTAAACCCTGAACCGTAAATCCTAAACCCTGAGCCCTGACCCCTAAACCCTGCACCCTAAACCGTGAATCCTAAACCCTGAACCCTAAACCTTAAATAGGTCTGAGACTGCCTGAAATGGTTTGCTTGTCCTGAGGATTTCTGGGTTTCCTTGCTGAAGATGTGCTTGTACTGTAGCCGCCTGAGTTGAAACCTGAAGATATCCTCGTGACCAGCATACATCTATACCTGTGTGCGCATATATATATATATACATGTTTTTTCATAATCTACGTATACCTGTATATACATAAAGTTCTACATACGTATATGCAGTTGTTGGTTGTCTAACAGTTGTCTATTATATTTCTATGTATATATATATATTCACATATATATATATATATTCATATGCTCCTGTACTAGCATGCTTCTGCCACCCGTTGACCAGAATCTCACCTAAATCAACTGCCCTTCTCTTGAACTCTTTTCTGAAACTGAGCATTGACATGTTGCCCCCCCATGTTCAGTATATAAGATTATACCATCATTTTGGGCATGGTGCTTGAGAAGAAGAACCGCAACTAGGAAATGCTGCTCACATGGTACCATATGGTAATTAATGGGGCTCTGCATCAGGGATCATATAGGAATTCTTTGGAGAAATCGTGTTGGGGGGGCCCAAGTCGCGGGGACATGAATTTCACAAAGGTCTCATTCTTGAGCGCATAGTGCTGGATTGCTTTTTGAGCTTATGATTCTTGTGGCTCGATTTGCTCACTGGTCTGAATTCATACCCAATATTGTAGTCATTAGGTCAAGCCTGCTAAAAATGCGGCTAATCAGACATACCTTGGGTCATTCCCCCTTACAGTAACTGTTACCACCATGGGTTATAGGAGTTCTAAGAACCCCTAATAAGGCCCCTTTAAGGACAGTTACTGGGAGGGCGAATGCCCCAAGACATACCCGTCTCCCGCCAAGAATATGGAGCTCCCCTGGGCAAGGCTTGGACAGGAGCGTAGATGTTACACTGGGTAGTCCCCTGGGATAGTTGATATTTTCCCTAGTGGCTTTAATAAGGGACCCTATATACTAATATTTTTCAGAGGGCTGTAGGGGCCAACCCAGTACAGTAGAAAGTTCCACGCATTTACTGCACTTACTGTGTGTGAGATCAGAGCTTTCCTAAGGCAGACGGTCCCAGGCTACCCTGTGATATGTCGCGTTTTGCTACGCTGGTAGTTACTTGTTCTATTCCATCCAAATTTCACGCCTTTTGAGTTTGCCCGCTTCATACCGTTCACATCCTGCCGCAAGACCTGCAGAATCCTTCTAATCTGCCCGCGCGCGCCCCGCAGTTTTTAATTGTTTTTGGCTGCAGAGATAGAACCCTCCCAAACCCCGCCCCAGCCGGAAACTTAGCCCTTCAAAGCCCTTCAAGTCTCGCCGGCAGCTTCAGTCTCAGCATTTGAGCAGAAATCCCACCCCAAAGTCCCTATGGCCAAGAGAATCCTTCAAGACTACTTGGAGGTCCATTGTACTTATAACCTACTTAGTAACTGTAGTTATAACCTAAATATAAGTTCCATAACTATAGTTACCCTAGATATAATTGGGTTATAACTGCAGTTACTAAGTAGGTTATAATTACAATGGACCTCCAAGTAGTCCCTCCACCCCACTTCCCAAGCCACCTCCAAACCCCAAGTGCTGAGATCCTAAACCTCCAGACCTGCCAAGATCCCTGAATCCCTAAACACTTCAAGCCCCACATCCCTGAATTTTTTTTTCTTCCTCCCCCACCCGACTCTTGGAGATACAAGTCCACGAAGAGCACATATGTTGAGCCTTAAAAGTCCATGACTAGTACCTAGTAATGGTAGGGTTTGAGCCTTGAACCTCAAGTCCTGAAACCTGAAACTAGGCCTGCCATCGCCACGCAAGAGTAGAAACGAACGGAGCGCCCCTTCGGATGAAATTTCACGTAGCAGGTTCCACCACAAAATGCTATTCATGGCCCTTACCTGGTTCCACATTGGCATTCCATTTACAATTGTAAGAATACATACATAATATATATATATATAGATATATATGTGTGTATATGTGTAGATATATGTATATATGTATGTCTATCCACACATACAAATATATATACACATGTATGCACACATACCCGTCGTTGGGCTTTAGTCTACTAAACACAGGATCTTTACAAACTTTGACCCAGCTTCTATACTTGCTAGACTGGGTAGGCCCCTGGGATAATTATTATTTTCCCTAATGGCTTTAATAAGGGACCCTATATGCTAAGATTTTTCAAAGGGCTTTAGGGGCCAACCCAGTAGAAACTCCTCGATCCATGGCAGCGTTGGCGCCTGGTCTTCTTCGCATCCGGCCACCGCAGACCACGACTTCCAACGAAATGAGGGAGGCCATTTGCAGCGGAAGCCAACACTCACATAAATCATAGGGTCTAAATTTAGAGGTTTAGGGTTTAAGGGTTAAGGGTTTGAGGGTTTAGGGCAATTACACAAAACTCAAAATGAATTCTAGTACTAGTCCTGATGTCAGGGTTACTACGAGTACCTAAAACCTAAACGCTAAAGCGGGTTTGTGGGCTTCAAAGTTACGCTTTAAGGGAAACTTTAGGGCTTAGGACTTCAGAATGATGGTTTAGGGTTTTAGGGATATTAGGGCTATAGCGGGTATTGGGTTTATTAGGGTGTAGGGTTTCGGGTATTTTGGTTTATCAGGGTTTGGGTTTATTAGGTTTAATTAGTAGGTATTAGGTCTCAGGATTTGGAACTCAAGATTGAGGCCCAGTTGTCCACCCAGTCCTTGACTCGGTGTTGGGGAAAATGGAGACTTGCACGAAAATACGGTCTACCTAGACCCTCCATTTACCCTCTATTAGGGCCTAAGTACCTATTATCAGGTACCATATATTCCCTATTATTTAAGGGTACAAGGAGGGTCCTGGTATACTAAAAATCCTGAACCCTAAATCCTAAACCCTGAACCCTAAACGCACCGTGGTGAGTTCAGCTGCAGGAAGGAATGCGCAGTCATGGCTAACTGTTTGAAGAACTTTCCCGAACGCATGCTGCTGCCCTGCAGCCGAAGCCTGTCATCGGTTTCCTATTGTTAGCAGGGAATGAAAGAGTGGATCCCTAATATTGTCGTAGTTTCCGTTTTCTTTTCAGTCCTTCCCTTGCCCTATATAGCCCCGAGTTTCCGTCTCATTTCCACTCCATTTCCCATTCGGTTCCCCATGTTTGGGGGCTAAAACCCCTTACTGGTCCTTAGTGTGGAATATAATCCCTACATGAGCTATAGTCTAAACTCCTTAAAGGTGGTTCTAGAAGGGGTTCTTTAAAACCCTAAACCTATATTCCCTACTAAAAACCCGTAAGATGCTAGACAGGGGCGATCGTTCTACCCTCCGCCGAAGTCGCAGAGGGCGCCGGCTGTTGCGGAGCCGCTGGCTCCGGAGCAAAAGCACCTTTTAACCTCGAAGCAGACCCAGGCATCATGTGAGCCATGATCTAAACTCCCTTTAAGGAGTTATGTAAGGGATTATATAGGAGACTACTATCGGGTCTATGAAGGCTGAGTCTAGACCTAGGCATCATTTACGCGTTGATTCTGTGAGATAGGGTTTAGGGTTTAGAGTCTGAGGGTTTAGGGTTAGCGGTTTAGGGTTTGGGGTTTGGCAGTTTGGCATTTGAGGATTCGGAGTTTAAGGATTTAGGGTTTAGCGGATAGGGTTTGGTGTCTAGGGTTTCGGGGATCAAGTGTGCATGGTGTTCAGAACCATCAACCCCACTTGGAGCTTTGATCCGCTGGCAGAAGCAGATTCATGGAATATCAAATAGCTGGTCCCTTTAAGGGGTTATAGGGGGTTTAGAGTTAAGGGCGGAGGTTATGGAGGGTTACGGGTTTTGGGGTGACTTTGTAGCAAATGGAAAATAGAATTGAAATGGGAACAAAGTTGAGACTTAGGGTTTAGGGGGCTAGGTAGTCAGATTACGAAATGCTAGTCACTTGTGTCATCCATGTTGGAAATTACAAGTGGGCTTTAGGATTTTCCTGGTTTGCTTTACCCTAGAACTACGGGAAACTGTTGAAGTCATCTCAGGCATTCTTCAAAATGAGCTTTTATGTTGCATCCTACTCCCTCTATATCGATCATAACGCCACAGAAGCTGCAAAACATACATTTTATGGGACCCCACAACCTACCCCTAAATTAGCCCTAAACCCTGTATGTACCCTAAACCCTAAACCCTAAACCCCAAACCCTACTTCTCGCATCTGTTCAAGCTCTTCAAAAGCCGCTTGTTGGTCAAGCCTCTGCCTTGCTGTGAGTCTGCTTGGTGCCATGCATTGGGTTTTGTGTTACCGAAAGGGTCCATGTAGCTATATGGTATATACTTAGGGCCCCTAGGGGTTCCCATATACCTACTTTAAGGCCCAAGTATCTACCATACAGCTACATGGACCCTTTGGGTTAGGAAAGTTACACCTACGAAGAGTATCTCTCGACTTACCTATGTAAGCTTCAGCCACCTACCAGTGCATGAATGATATGGGTGGTTGTCCAAATGATGGTCCTTTTTGGGATCCCTATTATAATACGGCCCCTAATATTTAGGGTACCCAAAAAGGGACCAGATTTTTGACAACCACCCATATGGATTTCTTCCTGTTGCTGTGTTCCGCTTCTACTTCCTAAGCCCGCGTGATGGCCAGGAGAAGGATGCTCCCAGAAAAGAAGTCCGCAAAAAGTGGACCCGGGCGCTGGCGGCCAAAGCTAAGGACGCAGAAAGCACCCCTAAGGGTCCAAGGACCCCAATAATAGGGTCCCTTTAAAGGGGTTCTAGGGGGATATATAGGGATATATGGGGACTATATATAGTGGTATATAGGACCCAAATAATGGGGTTTAAGGGCCCAAATACTACAATATTAATGGTATTGGGGCCCTAAAACCCTATTATTTGAGTCCTTGGACCCTTAGGGTATTGTACCACCCCACGGCAACTGGCACGAAGGATTCACGACAAAGGCTTGGCTAATCATTGTCATGTTTTGCTGCTCACAGTAAAGGATCCGCTTTTCATGCTAGGATCTTGGCATTTGAAAAGGTATTTCCTCATTCCCAGCTAAGCCAGTCTAAGCCCCAACTAAACCCTAAACCCTAAGCCCCAAACCTTCAAGCCCTACGGCCAAAGCCCTGAACCCCAAGTGAGACGAGAAAAGGACGGCAGCCACTCCGCCCCGGCACAGATCGAACGCAACCGGCCCAGCGATACAGACGCAGAGGCCTGTGGTTTTCAGTGGCTCTCTAGGTATGGTCGTCGCACTTATCAGCGGATCGTGGCCCCCTAACCCCGTAACCAGTGAAGGCTGTCGGTGTGCTGTAGAGAATGTCCACCGCCTCATCCAGCGTTCTTGCTTTATAGCCCTTGAAGAACTTGAGTGACATTCGTCCCAAAACTCTATTCGAAGTCATCAGGCCCCCATATTATGGTTTTCAGCCCATTTGCCTAGACTACGAATCCCTTCTGAAGGCCATGAGCCCTACATCGACAGCTTCCACAAAACCCTATTTCTAAAGAATTCCCATCAATCACGTACAGGTTTCCGGGCACTACAAGATATATGTCGAAAGTATGATCCCCGTCGAACTGTTACTAACTGCACGGCAGCCAACTTTTTTGGGGGAGGGGTTGTGGGTGGTGTGTATGGGGGGGTAGGTGGGAGTTCATGTAGATGTTTATCGAGATTACATGTGCATACATGCGTGTGTATATATATATATATGTTTATATGTGTGTGCATGCAGTTACGAAGTAGCCTTTGCATGTATAGGTCTACAGGCATTATATACACATTCGCGTACGGGTAAAGATCTCTGTACTTACAAAGATGAAAACATTTTGCTGGCCATGTCCCAGAGGTTCCATATAGCTATACAGTAACATGCTTAGGGCCCAAAGGAGTTCCCATATAAGTGCTGTAGGACCCAAGTATTACATAGATACATGGCCAGTCTTTGGGTATGTGTACACTTGAAGGTTCATGGGGTTCAGTAACTACTCATGACTGGGCAAATAACCCTACTTCCATTCCCCCAAACTGGACCTATGGAGGTTCCCCCAATTATAAATGAGGTTATAAGCCAAGTAATAAGTAGCTACTAAGTCCCATGAACCTTCAAGAACCCCCCTTCCCTAAACCCAAGACCAACCTTCAAGTACCCCCCTCAGTGTCGGTATGGTTAGATACGTTGACATCTGCACCAGGGCAAGCCCGCTGCACCCTCACGCTCGGTGGATCTGCGGGCAAGGCTTCAGAAGGCCACCTGGCAATCTGGGTGAAGAACTTTCCCTGGCGGCTCTAAGTGTATAAGTGGGCTGGGCAGTACCTACTTTAGGCCTTGATGTGCATAGCATGGCACTTATTGAGTTAAGTTCTTCTGCGTGATTCGGGCTTGCAGTAAACCCTAGACCACCCTAAGCCCCAAATACCCTACAATAGTTGTTTCCATTTTCTTTTCCACTATCCCAAAATAACCCCGTCTCAAAACCCTAAACCCCATATACCCCCATCATAGTAGTTTCCATTTTCTTTTCCATTACCCCAATAAGTAAACCCTGAACAGCACAAGGTGCTACTGGAAGCTGGCCGCGTGTCATCTGCTAGTGAGCCCCGGCTAAGGGTTTAGGGTTTAGGGATAGTGACAGCCAGACCGCAAGGGTCCAAGTTTAGGGTTTGTTTAGGGTTGAGGGTTTAGGGTGAAAGTACTCCAGTTAGACGTTAAACCCTTTGAGAGAAAAATATTGATATGTAGCTATACAGCAGTGGGAAGTTTGACATTTAGGTATTCAATTCAGTACTTGAGACTTGCATAAAAGTCATTGTGCTCTGTTTATGCAGCGGTATATGCTTATTGGGCAGTTGGACCCTCAGGAAGCAAGGCGGAACATAAGCATCCCTTTGAAAACCGACATCTAGAAAGATGGTCCATGCGGTTTCGATTTTAGGGTTTAGAGCTTAGGAATTCATCCGATCTCCAGTTCCATCTTACAACTTTTTGCGCCAACGTTGCAACAAAGAGCTAGGTGATCAGAGAGCTCGGGCTGAAGGGTCTGGGGTGTAGAGTTTAGGGCGCGTGGTTCGGAAAGAGCGTACGACAGAGTGCAATACTGAATTTGCTAGACTGGCCTGGTTTAATCATCCATAAACAGTTTGAGGGTAGAGGTTAAGGGATTTAGGGTTTAGTGTTTAAGGTTCAGGGATTCAGGGTCGGTCAGGTGCCCGGCCATGCAGGATTTTGGGATCTAAACCCTAAACCCTAAAACCCTAAACCCTAAAACCCTAAACCCCGAACCGTTTAGGTCTAAGCGAGTCAGAGGTTCAGGCATGCAGAGTACAGGGACCTTTCTTGGCGGATGAGGGCTTAAGGTTTGTGCTTTAGGGTGTAGGGCTTCAGTATCCAAATTGCCCTTAAGATTTGCTTTGAGAGCCCCAGACATGTTAGAGCTATTGTCTAAACTCCTGAAAGGGGGGAATATGGGGGATTATATAGAGGAGTATTAGAGGGCTTCTTAAGGAGGATACGAGGAGTTTAGACTATAGCTCTTACACCTGTGGGCTTTGAGGTCCGTGTTGAAAGCGTCTGTTTAGGGCCTATAGGGTTCGGTGCACAACCGACAGTTGCCCGTACTTATTGTTTTCACTGTGAAGGGAGTTTATACCCGTAATGCCCTAGGGCTGCTTCTTGCGATCCAAGTATCTCAAAAGAGCCCTTTATGCAATCCTCTGGTAATCCAATCCCTTCCTAGACTCCCTAGACCCTCCTCCTACCCTCTATTAGGGCCTAAGTACCTACGATTAGGGACCATATATCCCCAATTAAGGGTACAAGGAGGGTCCTGGTTGCAACTACACTCAATGTCCTTTAGACGTCCAGAGGGTCGCTGAGGGCATTCATTTCATTCTTGGGAGGTGTTCAACTGTTTTGGGTCCTCTTTTCGGAGTCCTTAATATAGTAAGGACGAGTCTATGGTGGGGTCTAGATTTAGAGCCCCAAGCCTGAACCCTAACTCCTAAACCCTAAGCCATGAAAGCCCTCCCAATACGTCCGGCTGGAGGAGTCAGAACTGTCTGTGCGACGCGGTCGCCGCCCCAGGCTCGAAGAATCCATGGATCAAGTTTTAGGGTTTAGGGTTTAGGGTTTAGGGGGGTTTAAAGTTCAAGGGTTTACACTCCCGGAAACTAACATTGGAAACCCAAAAAGGGCCCTAAAAAGACTACAGTCCTTCTAAAAGGGGACTATATGGGTTTCCATGTTAGTTTGGGGGAGTGTAGGGTTTTGAGCGTTTAGGATAAAGGCTTTAGGGGTTAGGGGTTGGGAGTCTCGGAACTGACCTGTG
>CAJNIZ010008794.1:0-12443 GCA_905231905.1 Symbiodinium pilosum
GTTGGTATCCAAGTTGATACCCCAAGTTGACCCACATGTGAAAATAGGCTCCGCGAAAGTTTCGCGAAAGAAGACGCGAAAGGATTACACATTTTCGCTAAAGTTGGCCAAATCCCAGAAAGGGAATTTTGAACAACCGCCAAATGAGACCGAAAATTTGGAATGGATTCGGGGACCGCACGATCAAAAATCTTATCGATGAGATTTCGAATTATTTCATGCTCTTTACTTGGTTGCGTGGCGTATCGCGGAGCGTGCAGAACCGGATCAAAGATCTAAATTATTTCAGAATCTATAGGAATTCGTTCTTGCCGCATAAAATCTCATATATTGATTATTCGTCGGATTTCATATTCGAATATATGAGATCCTTATTCCTCGGAATTTCTGCTACGTCAATAATACGGCGCATTAATTTAGGATTATTTCGTTCACGTATAATTTAATTTTTCTAGCTCAATTCTAAAACGTCTCCTATTCGGATATATTATTAGGTTCTGAAATTTGGACGGCGCGTCCAATATTTCGGAGATTTTTCATCGCGCGACTTTTGCCTCCGGAGCGTTCTTTCGTGGGATTTATCTCTTTTTGATTGGCGGAGGTTCGACGGAATGCATAGATCCGTTTTAGAATTGATAGAATGATCGTATTTATCTGTGAGGACAGACGCACTCTCCCGAGTCGCCACGTAGATAGATTAAGAGAGATAAATGAAATAAATTGGATCGGATACGGGGTCGTGAAACCCCGTCGCCGCCCGCCACAAATTAGATTTCGTATTATTTCTCTTTCTTTGATTATTTGAGCGGCGGCTCGGGGAATATGTAGATACGTCCTAAAATCCTTGGTCGTTTTGATCATATGCGGTATTATATATTGGACGATTATCGGATTTCATATGATATCTTATATATTCATTATTCATCGGATTTCCCGTTATAGATATTCTCAAATAAGTATATTCCGTTATTCTAGATAGAGATTCAATTCTATTCATATTTTAATATAGCGCGGCTAATTGCGGCTATATTTTGGATCTTAAAATTCTTTAGATTTTAGGCTCTTTCAAGAAATCTAGAGAGTTGAAGATATTGGAGGCGTATTCTGCTATTCAATTTTATTTAATTTTTCGGCGTCGAAGATTCTCTATCATAAATTCTATCGAAAATTTAAAGGAATATTTATTCTATAAAAAATTATGGATTTCTTCTATCTTCCGTCTGCGCGTATTTTCCCAAGCCAAGATTCTAAAAGATCTCAGATTGTTGGGAAGGCCGGATTCTACTAGAGAAGAAAAAAGTAATTGATTATCTCTTCGCGGAACGTCTTTCAGATATTTTGGATATTATTTTTCGATCCTCGAAATTTCCCGGATATTTTGGAAAGGCAATCCGGCGCAATTTTTCCAAAATATCCCGGATGTTTTGGAAGACCGGTCCCGACTAAATATGAAATTATTGTCTCCTCCCTAGAAATTATTTGTCTAAAATATTTCGGATAGATTGGAAAAGCGATTCGGGAGCTGGGAAACCGATTCGGACTAAATACGAAGCCGCCAAGGCTCCCGCACAAGCAATCTGCTAGCTAGGCTTGAGGCGGTGGCGGGATAGAAGGCGGTGGCGCGAAGCGGCGATGCGGTGGGTGGACAGTGGGGCGGCGGAGCGGCAGGGGCGGGGCGGCGGGGTTGCGGATCCGCAATTATGATATTGGGGCTATTTTATGAGATCGTAATTTCGGATATATTCATGATATAATTGTTGCTATACATTATGGATACGATTATAATCGTTTAGGCTCTATTATTTGCGTTAATGATTCGAAAGCACGGATTTATGATCATCTATCGTTAAAAGATTGCGAATTTCTATTGCTTGTTATTTGCGTATATTTTCTCGGATCAAGCTCCTAAAATATACTATTTTTTTTGGAAGATCGATTTCTATTAGATATGAGGAATTTATGAAATTATCTCTTCTTCTGTAGATCCCTCGAATTATTTTTCTAAAATATCCGGATAATTTGGATATCATTTTTAAAGATATTTCGGATGTTTCGTAAATCACGACTCTCGAATATCTGGGATATTTTGAAAAAGGTCCGGAATCGGATTTTTAAGCAAAGAATGATGTTTTGGAAAAGCGGCTTGATATCGCGTTTCCAAAAAATCAATATATTTTGGAAAGTCGATCCGGATTTCGTATACGTCCGATCTAATAATCTAATATATTAGAGATTTTCCGGTCCGCAAACGCCATATACGTCCGATCCGATAATCTGACGCATTCTATAATTTCTGATCCGGAAAGATGATATATTCGCGATATCCGCCGCTTCTGCGAATTCAATTCTCATTTTAAAGAAATTGAAATTCATATTTAGATTTCGTCAATCAATATTCTCGAAGTTGTCAGCGGAGACCTGATAAATCTGGGAATTCAATTTCAAATCAGACCCAATACGATCTATCTAGATATAAGCGTATTATAATATATTATGATTTGATATGAAGAAGTTCAATGAATTGAGAAATTATCTCAGCAATATGATACGTAATATTTCATCATCTAGTGCACGTAATATTTCAATAAATGTACAGCTTGATTCTGGGATTTCTTATTAAAACGTGGCTCTTGCCCTCCTGACGGCCGTAAGCTAAGGCTACTATAATCCCATATTTTTTGATGCCTCCAGGTGGAACGCAAATAAATTCTATGGGATTCGCTCTTCAAATCTAGGCCGAGCGCTGTAGAATCTCAGCTTATGTAATGCGCGTGGAGAGCTGTAGGGCTCGGTGCTGGCAGGGTCTGGAAGTTGCGGTGCGGTTGCCAGATTGTTATTGCCGGGTATGGCTGCCAGGGTACTGTTGCCAGGGTGTTAATGCCAGGATGCTATCATAAGGGAGCTGTCGGCATGGAGGTCAAAATCAGGGTGCTTTCGGGCTGCCTTTATTGGGGCGTTGTTGCCAGGGTATTGTTGCCAGGGGGTGCTGGATGTTATTCAAATATATTCTTGTCGAAATGGCATCGTGAGGGAGTTATTGCCAGGATTCTGTCAGCGGGCTGAGGGCTGGGCGCTCAGGATATTATTAATAGGGGGCTATTGCAGGGTGGCGGTGCTAGGGAATTATCATAATGGCGCCGGAGTTGTCGGCCCGAGCCGAGGGGCCAGGAATAGGGTGCCGGTCTCAAGCAGGGAGCTATTGGCATGGGGGCTAAGTGTAGAATGCTGGCACAAGGCTTTATATAGGGATTTGTCGGATACGGGGGCCAGAGGGATCTGACAGAAGCGCGCATGGTATTAGGGCGTTCTTGTCGGAGTATTGTCGCAATTGCAGGGTCGGGTATTGGCCGGGGGCGGTAGTGCGGTCGCTAGATTATCAATGCCGGTGCGTTTGCTAGGGTGGTATTGCCAAGTCTAATGCTGCATTGGGCATGCAACTATCAAGATCTCATATTAATCTTTTAGACGGGCATACAAGATCCGTTCCCAGCTTGTCATAAGCATTCTGTTAATAGTACGCGGGTCGAGATTGTCTGGGAGGTTCTTGCCAGAGCATTTTCTCTGGGCGCTGTTGTCAGGAAATTATTTCCAAGAATATTGTTGTCAGAAAGAATTGTGGCTAGGGGAGTTATTCCTAGGTTGCCGGGGGGAATTCTTGCTGGGGGAATTGTGGATGTACTGAATATTGCTAGGATATTGATGATAGGGACCAAGGTCTGTTGTATAGGGAGGTGTCGGGCACGTGGATAGAGGGCTAGTCGGGCGTTGCTACGAGGGAACCTTGCTCAACCATATTATTGTTAGGGATGTTATTATTGCTAGGGGGCTTGTTGCCAGGATGTATAGGGAGTGGGTCTTCCGGATATTGTCTTCAATGCGTTCTTGTTAGGAGTATTGTTGGCAGGTTGCTGTCAATAGGGGCGTTATTGCTAAATTTTGAGAGGGGGGGGGACCTGAAGGTTCTATTGCCAGGGACGATATTCGTTATCAGGGCATCATAAGGAGAGGTGCAATTCCCAAATATCATTGTTAGGGTATTGCGCAAGGAGCTATCAATATGATTCGATAAAATGATAAGAAATTTTCTAGAAAAAGAAATGATAGATTAATTGATTGAAATTGATATAGATTATAAGGAAGATAGACTCTATTCGATAATATATATAAATAATAATTTGATAGATTGAAAGATCGAGTAATAGATGAGAGAAGGAGATAAAAGGTCGATGATATTTAGAATATCGAATTGATAGGATGATTTATAGGTTCATAAATCGATATCTCATGAGATTGATAGATCCATATAAATTCATAGCTAACGATTGAAATACGAATTATTTTTTTATATCAATATTGGAATCTAAATTTTAAATAAGGGATGAAATCTATTGAAGAAATAGAATATAAATGGGTTTTGATTTTTTCGTTTCAATTGATATTTTGGATGAA
Source organism: Symbiodinium pilosum (assembly GCA_905231905.1). Lineage (NCBI taxonomy): Eukaryota > Dinophyceae > Suessiales > Symbiodiniaceae > Symbiodinium > Symbiodinium pilosum. The sequence continues at coordinate 4,450 of CAJNIZ010008794.1, forward strand.
AGAGAGACTATATGAGAATATAAAAATATATATGAAGAAATGATAAATCAAAAGATTTCGAATATTATTTCATAAAAAAAATTCATTAAAAATAAATATAGATATATAATCATTATTTGCATATTTCTCGAAATTCTTCGAATATATTTCCGAAAAATATTATGATGATCTTTCCAGATATCAAATAGAATTTGATCTAAGGATTATTAATTTCGATGAAGATTAGATTTTATGAATATTATTATGAATATTAGAAGATCTAAAGGAATTAATGACGATGAATAATAAGATATGAAATCATAATATAATTCCGTATTTTTCTGATTTATAAGGTAATATGATAATTCATCAAATGAATATATAAATAGTTATATTGAATATATCTATCTAATGATATTATGAGATATGATAGCAATATTCTTAGAAATAGGATATATTATATAATATATATACATATATTCACGAGATTTTTGATTTATAGATATGATTAGGGAGATTCTATGAAATAGATATCTCAATAGATATCAAGAATATATTCCATATTGAAAGATCTTTTATCCTAATAATATAAAGATTCTAAGGTCATGAATTTGGTTGATAACTATTTAGATTCTAATAACAGATAATTATTCCGATAAGATTTCTGGTCTGAATTTTGAATATAATTGAAATATATCCCATCCGTAAAATTATATATGAAAGATTCAATATATAAATTAGATTGTCGAGATTTTCTCAAAATGGGAGATGATTCTTATGATAAATATTCAAATTGAAAATATGATAGAAAATGAAATATAGATTAGAATAAGATATCATAGAGAATTATAAGGATTAGGATTTCCTAAGATCAAGATATCTTTTTGATATCTCATTAAAAAGAAAATGAAAAATTGAGATCTATCTTGCTCATAGATATTCGAATATTTCAAGATAGCAAATTTATAGAATAGCGGATTAGTCAAAGAGAAAATCTTCCAAATTAGAATAAAATAGATTCTAGCAAATAACTATAATTCAGAAAGAATATCGTATTTCATTATATATGATGAATCTATATTGAAGATATTCTCGGATAAGATTTATCGTAATTTAAAAGATTGAGATCAAATTACCTATGAATTATTAAACTATTGATATCATCTATTTATGATTTGAATTAAGAAAAATATATATTTGAATGATCTATCTCATTTGATGATAGATTATAAGAGATATAAATATGATGAATAATTTCCCATAAATATATAATTGAATATTGAATCCGAATTTCCTCATTCCTATTTGAATCAAAATATCTGTATTTCAAGATATATATGATCATATTCATCAAATTCAATTGAAAAATGAAATGATAATATTCAGATATATATATATATTCATTATCGTCATTTCAAGAGCTAAAAGATGAATAGAATTCTCCTCTCAAATTTTGAAGACCTTCTTTTTCAATTTCTCAAATCAAATAATTCTTGGTATTTGAAATATTTGTTTGAAATATATTTCGTTTTATATTTAAATGATTCATATCAAATTTTCAAATTAGAAATGAGTTCTTATAGATCATATAAAAAAGGAATTCTTTAGATAATATAATAAATATGATATATATTTCTTTGAAATAATCCCTATTGATTTATTAGATTAAATTGAAAGAGTCGATTAAGAGATTTATGATCGTATCTAGAAAATAATCAATTGTTATCTATATCATATACGTATCTCGATCGTTCAATCGAATAAATCTTTGAAATAAATATTTTCAGATAATTACTAGTATTCTATCATTTGGCATTCCAATATTTCAAATAAAAAGAAATGATATCTGCATTTCTCGTATATATAAAATAATATTTTGGGTCTCACCGCCTGGCCGCTGGCGCCTCTAGCTTTGCCGAAAAGTTCTGAAATCGCCGAGGTTTAGAGAGCCGTTGGGCACCCGTAGGAGGGATTTTAGAAAAGAGCCTGAAAAATTAAGGCGCCCCCACGCGAAATCATCGCAAATAATCGCGTCATTATATTGAGATATAATACTAATCCAATATAATATCGAAAATATTTATATAGATATTATCTCAAAATCAATTTAGAATATGAAATGAAAATATTCATCTCGATAATTAACGTCCGTCGAATACTCGATTAATTATATTTCTCAATGAAGATCTATTTTTTCAAATTCTGATTTAGTCATCGGAAGAAAAACGAATTATCAAAAACAAATGAATACATTTTAGAAATGGCCCGATTTACCTGCAACAGCGGAAAATATTTCCTTGAAGAATTATATAATGAGAAATCCGATGACCGCATAATATATAAGAACATATATGAAATCCGATGAATTATCAATATTTTAAGAGCGTACATGGCATATAGATTCTGAAAGATCTTATATCTCCGGCCCGGGACTTCATATTCTATTGAGCCGTCGCAAAGACAACCAAAGAGAGAGAAATATTTCGAAATCTTAGGATATTTTTGGTCACGCAGCCCTTTGATCGCACCGCTCCTGCATGCAGCCCGGTCTTGCTGCCTCATTTATCTCTCTTAGATTATCTGCGCGGCGGCTTGGGGGAGCGCATGAATCTCCATAAATAGATACGGTCAATCTATTTCTGCAAGATTTTGCCTCTCCGTCCCGGGTCTACGCGCTCCTCCGAACAGCCGCGCCGATAATCGCAGAAATAAATCACGCGGAATATATCAGATCGCTTATAAATCCTGACGAACAATCCATTTACAAGATCGCACATCACCAACAACGACCAACCTAGTAGATTCTTCAAGATTTTGGATCTCCGCCCCGGGTCTGCACCGAGCCGCCGCGCAGACAACCGAAGAGAGAGAAATGATTTGAAATCTCGGGAGATTTCGGGTCGCGCCGCCCCCATATCCAACCCGATCTTTCTTCCTCATTTATCTCTCTTGGGCTATCTCCGGGATGATTCGGGAGAGCGCATAAATCCCCATAGATAGATGCGCTCGCCCTATGAATTCTAAAAGATTTTGATTCTCCGTCCCAAAAATCTCGAAAATCTTAGAATCTCTAAATTTTCTGAAGGGCTGCAAAATCTCCGAGATTTTAGAGCCTCTAGGGAATCCGCAGGAGATATTTTAAAAATGAGTCGGAAAATCTAGGCCGCGCGCGAACGAAATAACCGCAAATGGTCGTGCCGTAATATTGAGATATTTTAAACGAAAATAAATAGAAACTCGTATCATTATTAATATCCTCTTGATCATCTTGTCGACAAATCAAATAATTGAATGATTGAAAAATATCATCCCTATTTTTCGAATATATAATGAACAGATCGGATGAATGAATTTAAGAAGAATCAGAATTCAATAAATAAATAGATTAAGAGATCCTTTAAATCTTTCATAGAATATTAGATTGAATAAAGGATAGAGGAATAGATCGATAAACTGATAGAACGATCGATATCGATAGATCGATAGATCATTAAGAAAATATTTAGAGATAGATTGATATCAAAATCTATGTCCACGACCAAATCATCGCGCAGATAATAGAGAAAAAAATATTTGATTCGAGAAAAGATATTCCTATATAAGAAATGAAATATTTCCGAGAAGATTAGAGGCGAGAATGCTATAGAATACGTCGTATCAATGATATTTAAAAAAATCATTAGAAAAGAACGTGCAATATTTTGGCCGTCTTGCTTTCCCTCTTAGTGCGCCCATAATAATGAGACGTTTTAATTGACGAAATCAATAGAAGGCAATATCTAAGGAATTCGTCATTGAAAAGATTGAGATTTGATCATTGAGCCCTGCAAAATATTACGGATTTTCATATTAAAGGGATATGGTGCCAGTAGCCTTATAGAAATATTACGGGCATTAGGCAATATAAATATAGTTAGGCAATATATTCTATATATTAAAGATATTCTGAGCTTATTCTTGACCCAAAGAAATTTTGCCTTTGAGCGACGCTAGAAGAATACGTTGAGATTATTATCAAGAATATTCTTCAATAAGATACGACAAATATATTCTATGATCAATAACTATAAGGATATTTTGAAATCGATATTAAAATGATATTTCTAGAGTATTGCAAAGATTTCTAGATAAGAGAATATTTAATAATTGAGCATTCTAGGAATATTTTTCGACTAAATATTATATTTAATAATTCGTCTCCATAAGTATATTCATTTAGCGGCAAATATTGAAATATGTAAGATTATAATTGAGAAGATCCTTGATTAGATATTATAAGGATATCCGATATTCTACGGTCGGGCTCTGCTAAAATATTCTACGATTTGGGATTGCAAATATATTCTCCGATTAAGCATATACCGTATAAGTACTACAGAGATTTTCTGCGTTTGAATTATAGTCATACACCGTGCGGAAGGCAAAAATAATATAAATTTCAGAATCTCATAACCCCTCTACGAGGGTCAAGAATGAGGCGGAAAGAGTGAGGAGAAAGAATCCAATAATATTCAAGATTTTTATCCCAGGCCTCCAGCATCAAAAATCCGCGAGATTTAGCCCCTCTAGTTTTCCGAGAAACCGTAAAATATCAAGAAATTTGGGGTCCCTAGGCCTAGGAGCCCAAGAGATATTTCCAAAGAGAGCCGGAAGAACCAGGCCCCGATTTTTTTGATAAATTCTTCTAAAAGCCATATTTTCCAAATATCATACTATTTTATATTATTTTTATATATTATATAATTCTCAAGCCTTTCCTGTCATTCTCTAGATATTCGGGATTCCGACGAAATCAACAGTAACAAGATATCAATTACAAAAATCGAATGTTGGGCATCTGCGTCATTCCTGCATTCATGCCTTTTTTGGAAAGCTTTGGATGGTTTTACGCGGCGATCGTGTCCTCTGCAAATTATTACAAATTGATTAAAAGAATGTCAAAAGGGGTCCAGCAGAGCTGACATACGGAATATACTTGCATACTCAAGGACCAGCAGAAACTTACAAGATGGGAATAAAACCCACCAGGTTGACGTGAGCCATAGTCCAAACTCGTACCATTCCCCTTAATAACTCCTATAGCAGTCGCCTCCATAATCTCCTTCAAGGAGTTTTAGACCCGAAATCCTAACCTGATATAACCCCCTTTAAGGAGTTTAGATTATAGCTCACATCAGAGATCAGTGGCAAAGAGCTCGGGAGTCTCGCCATGGTTGGGACAACGATGCCGCTTCAGTCGGTGCTTGTCTTTGAACACCTGGCAGGGGGAATCTGAAGCTTACCCAAAATTAGCGTTTAGGGTTCGGGGGCGACAGGGTCTAACTACGACCAAACGGGAGAAAATACAACCACACGGGGGAAAACACAACTGAACCGCTGTTGTGGACTCTCCCAAACAGGAGAAATTACAACTGGCTATTCCGGTGCCTTTAAAAGTTTGGACATGCTCTGCAGAAACCCATGGCACAGCCTTAAGGTTCCGTTACCAAAGCTGGATAATGGTAGTTGTGATTCGTCCCTTCTCTTTGCGCCCTAGCACGAATGAGGACATAACATGTTTATGTGATTATTTCGGTTTGTATGCTTTCGCTCATGTGGGCGCGACAGGCATGTAGGCATTACTTAACATGCACCCATCTGGTTGTATTTCCCCCATCTGAGCCCATTTCTAAAAATTTCAATTGTATTTTGGCCCATCTGGTTGTATTTACAGCCATCTAGTTGTATTTCGACTTATTCTCGGGTTCGGGGTTCAGGGCTTAGGGTTAAGGGGTTTCCCAAAATGAGGTGTACCTACTATAATGGAGAATCAAATGGAAAAGGAAATGGAAAATGAAGTGGAAGCTGGGATATAGGGGTTCATAGGGGTTAGGGTTTCCCAAAATTAGGGGTACCTGTTTGGGGTTCCTATAAATAGGACTCTGATAGTTTGGAGCCTAATTTGGGGTCCCCCTATTTTTGGAAACTACTAAGTCGATTAGGCCCCAAACCTAAAGGGAAAGAGCAGCGCTGTCATTGCTGGCAGACGTGTTGATAACAAAAATCACGAATTAGAGTAATGCCAGCAAGGGCTTCTACCTTGAAAGCCTGGGGGGCAATGATGACATTTTGTCGCGAGCACCTTTAGCTGACGGCCTCTTCGTGTCTTAGAAGAGATGCCTAAACCCTAAACCCTAAACCGCGTGCGGCCTTAATTCATGGGGAGGTGGTTGAGCTCCTCCACGGGATGCCCGAGGTTTGCGCAGTCTGAAGGAGACGCCACGCCCGCGGCTGGACCATTGGTCATAGCAGCGACCATGTCCTGATGAGGTCGGCATATAAGGAACCCAGGAAGCCCAAAACCCCTTAATTAAGGAATGTACCTCGAATCATATGACGCATCCTAGTATGGTTTAAGGTATATTTTTATATTCCTTAATTAAGGGGTGTTGGGCCCTCTGGGAATGGTCGGGTATTATATTGGGGTGACATGTGGAAATGGGAAACAAAATGGAAACTACCATATCATATAGGTGTTCTATACGGAGTATATAGGGGTTACGGCATATAAGGAATGTCTCAACAGGGAGAACATTGAGGGATTCACAAAGGAATGACATGAATGACATGAATGACGGGAATACCGGGCTTCCAAATTGCTATGGTACCCCTTCAGCATTGCACACCGAGGCTGTTCAACAAAAATGCCAACATCCACTACCTGACCATGACAACTAGAAGATTACAGCTAACAACTTCGACGGGGCTTGGGCGGCTCTCATTGTCGGCCAAAAGCATTGGGACTGGGCTTGCCAGGGCTCACAGATGAAGATCTATCAAGACCCGATGTGGGGTCGTACATACTCTTTTTTGCTACTCACATGGCAAAATATTCTGAGCAGTCATCCAAGCTACAAAAATATCGGCTGTGCACAAGGCCTTCTGTTCGGCAAGCACGGCACAGTCAGATACAGCAAGTGCTGTAAACTGGGAGATCCACGCGAAGGAGCTGATGATGTTCACTATATTAACAGCACAAGCCCTTGGGTCCGAGCAGGCGCTGGAAGCCGAGCGAATCTTGAGGATGGCTCGGACAATGTAGGAGGCGGAGTTCGTCACGTCCGCCATGCACTGTGTGATGTCGAATCCGCGATTGCGATTGGCTTCCTTGTGGATCTTGAGGATGGCATGATAATCAAGAGCTTGCCGCACAGGTGCCTGAACAGGCGCCTCGACTTTGCTCGACGCCGGCAAACAGTCGGTCTGGTCCACATCATTGAGCACGGAAAGGTCAAAGCCAAGATCCGAAGCTATGCCGCGAACTTTTTGCACCAAGGCCTCGTCACGCTGCTGCTGCCGGGTGAAAATCCAAAGGCCTGAGTCGTTGATGCCCGTGCCCGTTCTGCAGGCAGACTCTGTGGCAATTTTGGGGGGTCCACCGGAAATCAGGGCGTAGCCTTCCTCCTCGTTGTAAGCCAGGACCCAATAGGGACCTGCAAAAGCCGGAATCAGGAAACATGGGGCCACTTCCAGCCGTCCCTTGTCCTGGTCTACAATCCTCGCACACAAATTGCCACTGAATTCTGTAAATAGAGGCGTCACGGATTGGGCGGAGTTGAAGACCGAGACGTCATAACCCAGGGGATTGCTTTGCAGCTCATATTCGGCAAACACACAGCGGTTCCTTGGATGCTACAGAGCTAGAAACAAAAACTGAGATCAATTAGTCGCGATGATTCTCGACAAATCGTCTGTGCCTATGCAGGTTGGCTCGGACAGATCTAGAATTGATGGTAGGCGACAGCTTCCGAAAAGGGTTCTTGACAGGCTCTGGGTACCTCATGGAAATTTGGGATTGCTCCAACAGCCAAATCTGATGAGATCTTGCTAGTGCTCGCGAGGCTCCTGGATCTTGGCAGATAAAGGACCTCCATTTGCTGCTGCACGTTCCAACGTTTCGAAATGAAGCCCTCAAGGTCAAACTCGCTCACCTGCAAACACATTTTGGGGAGGATTGGCGTGTGCCAAACGCAGGG
>CAJNIZ010008796.1:399-14192 GCA_905231905.1 Symbiodinium pilosum
ATATTCCTAAGGAACCCTATGTACACTCACCAACAGCCATAATCATACCGTACCTCAGATATTCTAATCCCTATGAAGCCTATCTGGCGCCACTTTCCATGTCATGTTACATGATGTTTTCCAATGGGTTCCAAACCCCATATAACCCTCCCCTCCATATACACTCATGTACATACGTAGCCGTGTGGATATATATATATATATATGTCATGAGTACTGTTCCCATACAGCCATTGTACAACTCCTTTCCAGCCCGTTAAAGGGGCCCCTATCTATCTTCAGGTCCCCTATCGTGCATTTGTGGCCGCTATCAGAGCAATTGGATAGCCGGTCCTCTCGCTGGAAAACACGCTTGCTGGTGACCTCAGGCGGGATAGGGGGTCTAATGCGTAGGTATTGGGGATGTCCATAGATGGGGGGTCCCTATATAAAACCCCAATATACTGCGGTAGGACAACAGTTTGCCATGCGGGTTGGCAATGCAATATGTATTGCAACAGCAGCCCCCTCCCCCGTTAGACTCCTAGCACAGGCTCTCTGCCGGGAAATTTGTAACAGTATATGTTTATTTCCGGATCATGACTACTCCGCCATGCTGGCCACGTAAGACGGACCTTCTGCCCCGGGAATCTCTCCACGCTGAAATACGGGCGTAAGATGTACCTGCGCATGTCGAAACTTTCGTCCTGGTGATGAGCAGGAACTCATGCGGCTGCCTTGTACTGCGCCTTGTACTGGGCTGCAAGCACCTACTGCCCGCTGCAGTAGGACAAAAGTTCGCCATGCGGGCTGGCAATGCAATATGTATGGCAAGGGCAGCCCCTTTCCCCCGTAGACTCCTAATACGGGAGTAGGATGTACCTTGGCACGTTGAAGCTTTCGTCCTGGTGATGTACTATTCTAGGAACCCCTAGAAAGGGCCCCATTCTGAGATCAGAAGGTTGATGCCTTTGATAAGCATCAGAGGAGCACAGATGGGTAGACTTGCCGAGCAAGGTCCCGAAGAAATGAGTGGGATCCCAAGAGGGGCCCCCTCACAGGTATCCGTAGTCCTGCCCCTGTTGGAGCCAACAAACGACTTCGAGCTTGATAACACAAAATTCCTTGCCGCGCCTTTCAAGAAGGGTGCCCCTCCATGTGGAGGCCAGCGGTAATTACACCCCAATCACATATGTAGTCTTACTCCCAGGTATAGAGTGCTATAGGCATGGTTTTAGTTCGGTGATAGCTAGCTTTGAAATGGGGTTATTCGTCTCCAAGCTACTCAAACGATTTTGGAAACCCCGACCCTCTTTCAGAGTCATATCATAGTCATATAGGGTCCCACGTTTGAGGCTTTGTTGCCAAAGCCTCCCTACAAACCCTATGATCAGATGTCCCAATATAATTCCGGTATAATAGGCCTTATTCAGGTCCAAGTTCAGGGGTTAGGGCCTGATGCCTTGGGCTTTATGTTTAGCGCCTCGGGTTTCGGTTTTGCGCTCGGAGTATTCATATTAGGTTAGAAGTATGGGCCCCTAATATGGTCTCTTAGGCTGTAGCGGGATTATCAGGACCCCTAAAGGTACATGTAGGGCATATAATAGGTATGTAAGGATCCCGGGATTAAGGGCCTATATTACTAGGGACCCATGGTTTCGACCTTAGACTTATGGGGAGGCAATTAACTGGGCAACAGCTTCCGTTGGCCTCCAAGACATTGATTCATCTGTCATCCGACGGGGGCCCTCCAATTTCAAATGAAGGAAGCTGGGTGCATTTTGCTTCTGCTGCCACTTGGAGTATGACAAGAAGAGTAACTATAAAGTAGGCGCCGTTACTTTGACGAAATCGTTACAGCTGCAAGGACATGCTGGGAGGGCCAAGACTGAAGATACTTGCGACTCGGATCCGCTGAATTAGAGGGGAGGGGTCCCGAGCACCATTCTCAAGGATCATTGATCTATTCGAAAAAGGAGTTTATGCAGAATCTGAATGCGATCGTAATTGGGTATATTGCGATTTTTACATCTTCATGAATAGTTATTGAATTTCAATTGATTTTGATCTATAATTCATTATATGTAGACTCTAATCAGGTTATAATAGTTGAAAATGGGTTTGATTACTGTTTTCAAATCATTTTAAATAGGTTGCATTTAGACTTATGAGCTGTCAATGGATTTGAATTGTTTTAAACCGACGTATGTTACGACTGTATTACGGTTTTGATGAGATTTATTCGGCTTTTTGTTCGATTCTAATTAGAACGCAATATGATCCAGCTATGTATACGCACCCCCTCCCAATGTTCGGGTCCTACGATAAATATCCCCCCCACTCTAAGTACGTTTCGGAGTATGTACATTGGGGGGAGGGGGCTTGTAATATTGGGGGCAAGGATTAATGCTATTCGCCTGCCAATTGTGGACTAACTACCCATACTGTACTGCACCGTATAAAGCTGAAGGTAGCCTTGACCCTACAACCCAAACACGCTAAGCCCTCAATCCAGAAGCCTAGGCCCTGTAAAACTCTCAACCCCAAAGCTAGAACTTGAAACCGTATAAAGCCCTCAGCCAAGACGTGGGGAAGCAAGCTGCCCGGCGCCATTCTGCACTTGCAGAAACTTCTTTCCTGCGCGGTGATAGCCCTCCCAACTACCCTTTTTTAGGGCCCATGCAGGTCCCAATTGTAGGTATCGGGCTCTATGGAGGGTACTGGGTACTTGGCCCGGGCTAGGTAGCATGTTGGGGTCTAGGGTTTGTGGTAGGACGTTAAGGTGGTTTAGTTTTTCGCGGAGGGTTTACCTGAAGAATGGCCTTTTTTGTGCTTGCTGTTGATAGGTTTTGGCCATTACCTTATCCATTTTTGAGTGCAAGGTCATAATGATCAAGATCCTCAACTCTAAACGTTCAAGTGTAGTCTGAACATGGGTGTGTCTCAGACGGGGGGGCTCCACAAGTGGCCCCCCAAGTCACATAGCCCTTTTTAGAGGGACCCCTGACAGAGGACGGTTTAGGATTTAGGCCATTTGTCCACCCCACAAGTATTCAACAAGGCCGATATCAGGAGGCGAGATCTTCTTGCAATCCGAGCTTCTTCTTGCAATTGGGAACTTCCCCCCTAAGTTTCCAAAGAAAGTCCTAAACAACGTTCCAAGACAGCTTCCGTTCAACCTTTTGCTACTTGGGGTGCCAGGGGGACTCAGTACAGCTACTTTACAACCTTTTTACACCATACGCATCCGGGTTATGAACCCCTGACCCTCCTAGCACCCTAAACCCTACACCCTGAAAACCCGGAAAACCTATATATCCTACAAACCCCACAACTCCTATAAACTGCAAACCCAAAAACTCTAAAGAACCTGTAAATCCTATAAACCCAAAGCCCGAAACACTCTTGAAAGGGATCCACCTGGCCGATTCGACTTGCTCGAAGGTCGGGGACAAATTCGTTTTCCTAGCAGAGTTTGATTTTTGACTCAAGGTTTTCGGGATGAGGGTTTACAGTCTGAGGGTTTAGGGCCAAGGGCTCGGGTCGAGAAAAAATTGGGATTTAATCCACGGGGGACTGCTCGGAGCCCCCCCCAACCCTAAACCCTAAACCCCAAACCCTAAATCCTAAAAACCCTAAACCCTACACCCTAAACCCTAAACCCTAAACGCTAAACCCTAAACCCTGATGGCAGCTGTGCTCTGGCGAGTGAATGCATGTAAGTACCCATTACCCTAAATCTTGGGTACTGCCCCCCGCCCAGTAACAGTCTATATTAGGGGTCCTATTAAGGGCTAATTATATATAACCATACTATAAATATTATCCAACTGTTACTGAGGGGGGGCGGTACCCAACCTAAATTCTAAATCCTAACCTAAACTCTCACGGTCGCGGATGGGCCAGGAGCCCTGAACGGATATAAGGGTATCAAAGGAGGGCATGGCTTTAGGTTTACGCATTTAAAAAACCCTATCCACACGCCCAATGCTAACCCCCCGTACGCTCCCTTCATATTAATTCTAGGGTTATGTTGAAACGAGCTTAACAAAGGGGGCATGATGGTTAGTAAGGGGAGGAAGTGGGGACTCCCACAATAAGTTAAGAGGTGAAAGTGCCTGGAAAACGTGTCAGGGTGTTAAAGTGGCTAAGATTATACTATACAAAACCTTAAGACTACATGGTCTCCCTCGAGCAGATAGAATATGGAATTCCCCAATATCACAATAAGGTCCCCATCTGAGCCATAGTCTAAACTCCTAGTACCCCCCTTAATAACCTCTATAATTCATACACCCCTATATAATCCCCTATGTAGCCCCAGTTAAGGAGTTTAGACTATAGCTCATATACCCATACTCTATCTACTTAAGGGGGGCCATAAACTTCAATAGTTGCTGCCTTTATCTTCGACCTCTTGCACAACCCTGGAACACATCACCCTACAAGCCTCACTCCATGTCATGCCCAGCCAACCAACCGCAAACACCGGCATCGAATCGGATCGACGATCGAATCGAACTTGCCCGTTACCGTAGCCCTCCCATCTCCCACCTCCCACCCTCCCAACCTCCACCTGGGAGGTGGGAAATCGCAGGATCGCCGTAGATCGCTGGAAATCGAATCAATAGATCGATGTTGATCGAATCGATTCGGTCAGGGCATGCATGTGAAATGCGCGGCTACATCGCAACTTCTCACAATAGGTGCTTGTAGAGACAAACTTTCTCTTTGGACGCAAGACGTCTTACGTAGTCCTGCGCGGCATTAGTGCTGTAGTGTGAACAGTGTACTGCGGAGCGCAACTTGTTAAGAGCATTGACACCACCAATACCCGAAGGCTCTAAGGACTTTTAATATAAGGCTTTTGGGCCCAAGGACCATACTATACAAGGCTTTTGGGATATTTTGAGCCTTAGGGTTAGATTTGTGGTTTAGGGTTTCCGTTAGCTACACCCAGGATCCAACCTGGACCCTACTTCTCACCTACTTTGGCAGGGTCCAGGTATACCCCAAACCCAAGAACCCAAACCCTAAACTGCCTAAGCTGCCTAAACCGCCTAGGCTAAACCCTAAACCCTGAACGTAAACCGCCTAAACCCTAAACCGCCTAAACCCTAAGCCCTAAACCTAAAAATTCCTAAGCCCTAAACCCCCTAAATCCGGGTCCCGTATCTGCCGATGTTGCCAAGAGCTATGGAGTCATGGCCGAAACTGGCCGGTCTCCAGGCGCCTGTGGCAAAGAAGCTTTGACATGGCTGCGGTTTAGGGTTTAGGGATAAGGGTTGAGGGGCTTTGGGCCTGTTGACCTATTGGGAGTTGGTAACTTCCCCAGAAACGGGAACCCTTGAAATCAAAAATGAGAATGTAGGGGGGGGGTCTGGGCGTAAGTTCTCTCCAGCGAAACCCCTAAAGCTTAAGCCTTTTGGTGGGATTTTAGGAATTATCAATCCTCGACTGACAGCGCCTGCCACTTCCCTGGCACTTCAGGAAGGGAGATGAAGGAACAACAGTAAGATGATAGGGTTTAGGGTATAGGGTTTAGGCTTAGGGTTTTCGGGTTTACGGTCTGGGATGGGAATCCATTCCACCATTGCCTACCACTGGAATCTCGTATACTGATATTCAACACCCCCCATCCCAATTTCCCTCATCAGAAAATGTTTTAATGTATCGGGGGATACTAATTGATATATTCACACACACATACATATATATATATATAATTGGCGGGGCGGGGGTGAGTTTGATATGGGGGTGACTTGGATATTGGAACTATAAATCACACACAATGTAGTCTTCTTCTTTTTATTAACATTCTTTTTTTGGGGGGGGAGGGGGGGGGTGGGTGTGTGTGGGTGCTTTTAAAACTAGCGCGAAAAAAACCTTAAACCCTAAACCATGGATGGATTAAACATCAAGGAGCCGATCTGAAACCAACGGGCAAAGGAACTCGTAGGAAAATACAGTAGTAAGTTTCGTTTCATAGACTTATATGTTCCTGGAGTAGGGTTTGGGGTTTGGCGGACATGCATGGACCTAAGTGCCTTATACCTTTGGAATGGTAGCACCATAGTATAGTAAGGTCATGCGGGATTGTTAGTCTCAACAGTTTGGTGGTAAGTTCATGGTACATTGAGGGGGAACACTGTTTTGAGAAATCTATGTTGAGGTATGGTGATTACCAAAGGCTCCCATATACCAATAGTTATGGCCTTTCACCTCAATTCATGGGTATACGGGCTAGAACTATGGACCCCAAACACGAAACCCCAAAACCCAAACCTTGACCCAAAACCCCAAAACCCCTAGGGAGTTTTTTTCGGAAGGTCTAGGTAGGGTGGCTTGGAAGCTTTGGAATAATTTGCCGGTCAAAGCTTTAGGGGTCTTTGGGTGTAGGCTGAACTACTTTGAACTGAGTTACCATAACATCTTCCCTTTAAAGGGGTCATAGGGGTTCTATGAGCTATAGGCTAAAGTCCTGGTATCCCCGTATCCCCCTTAATAACCCCCATAATCCTAGCCCCTTCAAGGAGTTTAGGCCTTGGCTCATGTGAGATTACAGGGTTAACTTACCTTTAATAATAACAGGGTCTCCATAGAATGGTATGCTTGAACTCTTGGCCGTGGATGCAAGCTAAGAACCGCTATATCGCAGCCCCCCCCCCCCCAAAAAAAACACCCTAAACCTTGTCATGGGCTGTTGTTACACCTGTTGCGGAATGTCTGCCAAAGCCTGTTACAAACACAGCTTCTTGCTTAACAGCCATGAAAATGTCTCAACAACTCTCAACCCTGAACCTTATATGCAACAACCCAAGATCGGGGCTGCGCAGTGTTTCGATCTGACGTCTCCGGGCTTTCGTTCACAGGGTTGCGCAACAACTTGCGTCTTGGGTATTTCGAACGCATCTGGGTTCGGTTTAGTGTGGCTCGTTTTGGGGTTCCCCTGATCTCGACATATTGATCCTTTTCCTAGCTGTCTTAACCTAAAGGCAACGCCCAAGGATACCCATTTTGTAACTGCAGGGTTTGAGGTTCAGGGGTTTAGGGGTTGGTGTCTATGTCTAGCCGTGCTTAGGGTAATTAGGTGACCGGTTCCTTGGTTTGAACAAAACTTTAGGCTCCTCTGAAGGATTGCAATCCTGTTGAGATGCCTTTATGTATGGACACCCCCAAGTAACATCTACAGAAAGTAGGGCCCTAAACCCTAAAACCTAGATCGCCGTGCTTGTGTTCCTTGTGTGCACCACAAGTACATCACATACCCCCGCCCCAACAACAAAACCGTGTTCAACCTGTTGAGAAACACGATTTTTTTTCGCAGGAAACCCTCAACGCTACATAACCCTTACATGCATGTGATATAACATGCATGCTACATCCTTACCTAGCCCCTGAACCCTAAATCCAGAACCCCTAAACCCTACCTGAACCCCAAACTGTACATGAAAGCCGTAGTCGAAGGGTTGGCCCTAAAACAACAACAAACAACAGCAAGTTAATTTGAACGCCTAAACCCCACACCCTAAACCCCAAACCCCTGAATCCTGCAAACTTTAGACCACTGAAGTCACCATACAATCCTAAAGTCTATGCACCCTGGACCCTACCCTAAACCCTAAACCCTAAACCCTAAATATCCTACATCTTCCTAAGCCCCAAATCCTGCATCGGTTTGCTCGGCCTCGGGTTCCGCCTGGAGTGCCTCAGGTTGTGAAAACCCAGGTCAGGTCTCAGTAAGAATCAGGGTTTAGGGTTTAGGGTTTAAATCAAGGAGAATAGTTGCTATCAGTGGGTGGGGGGGGGACTAAAGTATAGAGGGCTAAGGAACTCTATGGTAAACATAAGGGGTATAAGGTTGCTGAGGAGCTAGGGCTAGGGTCTCGAGATACTACCAGGACCACCCAACTACCCTTTTATCGGTTCTATGTTCTGGGTTTATAGGTTTTACGGTCTAACAGGATCCCCCCCCAACCAACTGGGTTAACGGTTTAGGGCTACGGTTTATGTCAGAGGGTTTAAGCCGTATAGAGGGTTCTTCGGGGGTCTAAGTACACGGCCCTAAGGGTCCAAGGACACAAATAATAGGGCTTTAGGGCCCAAATACCACCTTGGGCCCTAAAACCCTCTTACCTTGGACCCTTAGGGCTACATAGGGGTTTCGAGTGTCGCGGATCATCTGCAGCCTTCTCGGGAAAATAGGACTATGTCTCTTGAAAAGAATGATATAGGGATGAAAAGGAATAACTACGGTAAATGGGGGACAGCAATAACGAAAATTTAGGGTCTAGGATTTAAGATTTTGGGCTCAGGGTTTTAGGCCTTAAGTCTCAAGATTGAGGATTTAGGAATTTAGGGTTTAAACTTCTGGGCCCCTACAGGCCCTTAAAGGGGCTGCTCCTGGAAGCCGGAATTGCCTGGAGGCCCCTGAAGGCCTAATAATATGGGAAATGCAGACAAGGGGTAAGGAATATAGACATATGAGCTCTGGTCTAAACTCCTTGAAGAAGGTTATATATTGGGGATTATCTAGGGGAGTATTATGAGGGTTATCAAGGGGAATACTGGGAATTTAGAATATAGACATATGGTAGGTCGCCAAACTTATGGCCCCTTTCTTAGGTCCTGATTATGCTACGGCCCCGGCTATTTTCAGCACCCAAACGGACCATCATCTGTACAAGCCCCCCCCACATAACATTGGTGCGGCATACGCAACATTAGGGGGATCGGGGTACATAGGGGTGTTCAAAATCTGGGGGCGGGATCATGATGTCACAGGGACTAAGGTGGAGAAACAAAAACTAACCCTAAATCCTACACCCTGTAATCTATAAACCCTAAGCAGGGTGGGCTATTCGACTTTCAAAGCCGCTGAATCCACAATTATCAGGATCCCAGCTAAGGGTTTCAGGTCCATCACACAGGCTTGGGGTTTAGGAATTGAGGTCCTAATAGCACCATACTTGAGACCCTAAACGAAAACTTGAAAACGTACAACCCTAAACACTACCTTACCCTGAACTGAACCCTTGAACCCAAACCCTGAACCCTAAACCTTACACTAAACTTCAAGCGATGTGCCTGACCCAGATCCAAACAGGCCCATCGTATCGTCCGTGGGCTTCCGGTCGACCTGTGGGCGTGAGCTACTAAGGGTCTTACTAGCCCAAAGGGTCCATGTAGGTATATGGGTTGGGGTTTAGGGTTTAGAGTTTAGGGTTTCGGGTCTAGGGTTACAATATTATTGCCAAGAGTACCCTCCCAGGATCTAGAAACACATTAGGCCTAATTAAGGTCTACATTGTCCTTATTAAAGCCTTGTTTAGCTTCTTAATTAGACCCTGAGGGGATACCTTCGGGGGGGTGATGTCATAATTCCTGACCTAAGGCTCTTAGGTCTTTCCTAGGTTTTGTGGGGGAAGACTTGGGCTCTGGGGGCTAAGCTTTGGGATGTATAGCTTTGAAAGTAAGTCCGACTGTAAGGTTGAGGGTTTAGGGCTCAGGGGTTTAGGGTTGAGGGTTCAGGGGCTTCGAGTTTTCTCTTCACAGAGATTTGGGAATGGGTAAGGGGATGGAGGGGGTCGTTATTCGGGGATGGAGGCAGTTGACCGGAATTTCTCCAAGCGCGGCCGGCTCAGCATGCCACTTGCATTTTACAGCTAGTACTGAAGGGTTCAGGCTTCCTAAACCCTATACCCTTCTCGCCGAAGCCACACTACTATCCAGAGATAGATCTACACATGCTGTGCTGAAACCTCGTTTTGTGGGCATAGTTTCTAGGAGGATCCTCTGCAGATTCTTCTGCTGATGTTTCCTCTGCTTTTGAAATAGCTCTCCTGAAAACACTACATATACATATATATATATACATACATATATCAGCTTCGCTTGAAAAGTACTATGTATGCTGGTGTGTATTTGTACAACTAGTGCACAATTCAACTTCCCACAGCAAGTGCCCCAAAACCCTTTGTTCGAAACCCTGCGTTTTGAGGCGATTCTAGGGTCCTGAATACAGCGCAGTCAACGCAGACGCCCTAGCCTTAAGCACCGGACTTGAGCCGGCAGCTAAGGTTCCCAACTTATATTGGTGAAGGGTTTGGGTTCCGCCAACCCCTGAAGTAAGCACCTTAGGATTACCATATGAATCTTATACAGTCCCAAGTATATGGGTTAGGGTTAAAAAAGCCCAGTGTTACTTGGTTCGAAACCTGCGAAGTGGTACCTACTAGTTGCGGTATCATTCCTACAAAATTACTTCTGGGTCGTTGGAACTACAGTGAGACCCAACCCTCATTCAAAGTAAGACCGGGCGGTGCTTGGTAGGGAAAGCCCGCGAAGGAATATTGGGGTTGCCCAGAATTATGGGTACGTTTTTTGGAGTCCCCATAATTAGTTAGGATTATAGCATTCTGGGGTCTATTGGGGTCCCCCTATTTTGGGAAACTCCCATACGTACGCTTAGATTTCTCTTGCTACTGTGGGTGGAGGAAATCTTGCATGTACTAACCCTCAAGATGGTTAGTACAGTACTTCGGGGCAATCAAGGCGTATAAGATTTCCTCCCCACAGCTGATCCCCAAAAGGAACCAGGTCCAGGTTTGGGGGTTTATCGATTTTTGGGGATATTTGCTGGGAAGTAGTAGTACAGGAGTGATTTGCATCCCTAGGAGTCGGAGTCAGATAGGAAGAAGCCTATGAAGGACCAAAATCATTTTGAGGTTTGTTCGAGGTACCCAATACTACATTCATGTAAGGAGAAGACCACCATAACATGCTTTTTTAGGCGTGAACATTGGGAAGAAGAGGCAGGGGAGGGCGGAGGAGGCGGAGGAGGCGGTAAGTGGTATCTGCGAACTATAAAGGGACTTGTGAGGTTCATGGTTGAGGGGTTCCCAAAACCAGGGAGGTGCTTCTGAGAGTGCCTCTGCTTTTGCTAAGTGTTAGAAGAAATAGGGTTTAGGGTTTAGGGCCTAGGGTTGCCATCGACGAAGTCATTGTCATCCTTCGCCTGATGCATAGTGCTCACATCGCTAACTTGATTGGATTCACTACATATTTGAAGAGATAGGCCGAGAAACCCAAAATTGCGACACCCGGAGCCCAATCTAAACCCTAAGCCATCCTGAAGTAGGCCCCAAATCTTAAACGTTTAACTCCTACCCAGACCCTCACACACTACCACCCTTCGGGTACGGAAAGTTGTGTACTGTAGAACAGGCTGGCTCAACAGCAAGGTATCTTAGAAAAGGGCGTAGATTATGACCCGAAGGTCCGAGTACCTAAATCGCCTCTAATTTGGGCCTACATGATTTCCCGTACAGATACTTTGGGTCCTAAACCTTCAAAAAGTTGGGTACATGAGCCCTTATGATAAGGGTCCAGTGGAATGTAGCGGCCTAAAAAATATCAGTATCCTTTTGAGGTCTGTTAAGTAACGGTAGTATCGTAATTATGCAACGGATCATTTAGGCTTCCTTACCTTATAATCCAAATTCTCCCCACAAAAACCCTCTTTCCATTCAATGTTCCATTTTCTTTTCCATTTGATTCTCTAATATTGGGTAAAATCCGTAAACTTTATATAACCCTATATACCCCTTAGACGCAACCTAAGATTTCCATGCACTTGTCCATGCTCTTTTCCATTGACGGGACGAGCCTTGGCGTTGCTGTCAACTATTCGGTGCCTCGCTGGGCACAGGCTTCAACACATGGGGGCGGGGGGAGCTTAAGGTTTCAGGTTTAGGGTTGAGGGTTAAGGGGGTTAGGGTTTAGGGTTTAGGGTTTAGGGTTGAGGGTTAGGGGGTTATATAGGGACTACATGGGGGTTCTATAGGGATAATGGAAGAGATAAGGGAAACTACTATGGTATGGATGGGGGGGGTCCAACAATGAGGGGTCCCTGAAAAGGGCTATGCCTGGATTATAGGTGGACATGTTGTGATACGTGAGGTTTTTGGGTTTAGGGTAAGCCCTAAACCCTAAACCGCGGTGCGGCTCCTTTCTGGGTTTTTTTGTCTCACTGAGCATCTGAGCTGCTTGGAGAACTGACTTGTGGTGTGTAGCCGCATGAGATTCCACGTTCCTTATCTTCGGTTAGCTAGGAATGAAGGAATGGATCCCTATGGTAGCCCCTCTTAGCCTATAAAAGCCATTACAATAGTTTCCATGTTCTTTTCCATTCCTTCATTCCCGGCTAACCAAAGGCCAGCATGGAATTTGACGGGGGCAGGAGCAGCAGCAGCAGGAGCAGCTGCAGCAGCAGGAGCAGCAGCAGCAGGAGCAGCAGCAGCAGCAGCAGCAGCGAGGACGTTCTGTCAAAGCGACAACAGGGCCGAGGGCAAGTCCAGGGGTAGGGACTTTGACCAATTTAGACTAAAGGTTTAGGCTACTGAACGGGGTTTAAGGCATCTGCGACAAAGAGCACTAGATTTATAAGAGGTTCGAGGACCTGAAATGCCCAAATCCCAAGACTTCTGCTGAGGCCTCTACAATGTAAGCGCTATTCTCACCATGATGCAGGCACACCAAGTTTCAGAAACTTCTGAGGTAAGATGGACGGCTCTCTTATTATGCAGACCTTCTCGCTCACCTGCACCCCTTAAACCCCACCTGCTTTCCCAATGTAAGTAGAATAATGGCCCATTGGGCTATGTTTTCAACTCCTTAACCTTTACCTCAACCCCAAAGTAGGTAGAATCATGGTCTCTTGGGCCATTTGATGGGTCTCGGGGCTATTCTTTTCCGCCACTTTTGAAGCCCAGGTAAAATTGCGAACAATCAAGCCCTGAAGTGTCCAGTTGCAGCAGTTCTTCTTGCATGTCGAACCTGGCACAGAAACTCCAGGGTCGATTCATAAAGTTTTGGGGTTTAAGTTGGGTACTGCGCCACATATTCAAGGATAAGAAATACTATCCAACACTTAAGGAGTGAGGGCAGTACCCAAGGCTTAAGGTTCATCATGGGTTCACGTACGGCTTGCATAACTCGGTCCCAATCGATCACATGTTGAGTTGGTCTGTTCCCAATACCAATTTGGGTAGCCCTGGTGGACACTTTTTGGCGGGCCAGGGGGACTTAACAAGTAGGTGAATCATGGGAGCATAAGGATTACTAACCTACTTGTGCTTCAGGGACTCACTGAACATGTAAAGCCGCGTAGCCCCGTTCTACAGGACGTTTGGGGGTTTGGGGGAGGGTACAACCCAAAAATCCTAACCCCAAACCCCTAAAAAAGTCTAGGCCCTAAACTAAATTCTGTGTGCTTCAGACTGGGAACCAAAAGGCCCGCTCCAGGACTTCACTCCGAACACCAAATTCACAAATGTGTTGCACTTTGGGTACTGCCCGCACCCAGTAACCGTCGTCTATATTATGGGTCCTATTAAGGGCTACATATAGCCAGATCATATTTATTATCCAGCCGTTACCGAGGGGGGCAGTATCCAAGTTGCACCATATCTGGTAGATGCTGGCGGCCCCAAGACTATGTTGGGATTATGGAGGTCCCCATTTCAGAGATGACGTGGCTTTTGTTGAGAGATTTCCGTATGGCAACATGGCAGATCCTTCATCCACAAGACGCTCATAATGAACGGCAGCACACAAGACTAAACACAAAACCTACAAATCCAAATCTAGCATGCAAAAATCTGAGCCCAAAATCCGAAGTCATATGGTAGTGTCCATTTCTTTTCAATTTTACCTATATAACCCCAATAATAGACCCCATATTCTGTGTACTTAAGGGTAACGACATCTCCAACCCTGAGCCCTTAAATAGGGGACCCCATTATAGACCCAAA
>CAJNIZ010008797.1:0-14189 GCA_905231905.1 Symbiodinium pilosum
TCAGCCATGTTGGCTGGAGGTGTGGTCCAAAATGGTACCACAAATTTTCTAAACTTGCACGTGCAGTCCGCACCTGACAACCGAGATGCCTAGGGCTAGGGTTTAGGGTTTCGGGTTTCAGGGGTTCGGCTTTCGAGGGTTGAGGGTTCGGGTTCAGGGGTGTTAACGTTAGGGCTTAAGGGGTTAGGGGTGAGAATTTAGGGGATTAGGGCTTAATCAAGGTTTGGGGTTAACCAGGGTTTCAAAAACGGAGGTCGTATCTCAAATTCTGATCTTCATCTTATTGTCTAGTTATAAGGTTGCTCTAGGTAGGGCTTAGGGTTCAGAGCTTGGAGTTCAGGATAGAGGGTTCAATGTCTCTGGAGAGTAGGAGCAGTTAGGATCCTGTTTTGGTCCCTCCAACGCGGGTGGCCGTGGGGAGCCCCTTGTTCAGCTTCCATGTTACTTTGGGGAATGGTAATAGGTTATTGGTCGCTTTGGTCGTAAACGGGGGAACCAGGATGTTAACAAACTCTGAACCCCAAACCCTTTTCAAACGAAGCTCAGGAAATCCCCAAACACTTAACCTTACAACCCAAACCCTAAATCCTAAACCCTAAATCCCTAAACCCTCAAATCCCTAAATTCCTAAACGCTAAAATCCCTAAATCCCTAAACCCCCGAAACCTTGAACCATAAACCGCATGGCCACGGGTTGCGAGGTTTGAGGCTGAACCCCATACAGGGTTTAGGATTTAGGGTTTAGGGTTTAGGGGTCTGCAAAGGGTAAGAAAATGGACATGAAGTGAAAACTGGGATGATATGGGCTTTAGTAAGGATACCCTTTTGGGACTCCACATAATAAGGGTTAGAGTATTGTGGATCTATATTGGGGTCCCCTGATCAGGGGGAAACTACAGTACCATGAAGGGATTTCAGAGTTTCAGTGTTCCAGGTGTTAGTATCCGTCATGAATCAAGTGCGGGCTTTTACTGACGTTCATTTTCCAAGGTTTGCCGGTTGATAATTTGGGGCTTCCCGTCCCAGAAGTCCAGGATTTCCAGCTCAGGTTGCTGCGACTACTGTTTACAGAGGATTTAGGGCTAGGAGTTGAGGGTTTACAGAGGGTTTAGGGGTCTAGGGTTTACAGAGGGTTTAGGTTTTACTAGAGGGTTTAGGGTTTAGGGCTTTAGGGTTTAGGGGTCTCTCCTCATGCTCTTCCAAAGAATTGCCCCGAAATGCCATGCTGGCAGAAACGCACCGTAGAGACATGACTACAGGACAGGAAAGCCATACTCCTGACCTTCACGTTCAACACCCTAAACTTACTAGTGCTTAGAAGAGAATAAGGGATATAATCCCTATATAATATGTTTCCCTGTTCCCTTTATGGGGATCATTTTCCCTTATTCCCTTGTAAGCCCCCCGGTACGTAGGCCCCTTTTTTTCTGGAGGCACTTGCTTCTGGCCTCAAAAGCGTAGAATTTGACTTGCAGATTACAGGATTTCGCGGCTTCTGAGATACCCCTAAACCCTAAACCCTAAATCCTAAACCCTAAACCCTAAACTGGCAGTGGTAACCAGCTCTATGGTTCGGCCCAACAAGAGTGAGGCTTTAGGGGTTCAGCGTTTGGGGTTTTGGGTTTTGGGGTTGAGGGTTTAGGGTTCAAATGGGCCCCATGTTGTACTCAACAAAAAAAAACCATCGGATCCCTTTGCAAGCGACTTTTTTAACAGAAGAGGATCCGTCATGTTGAGCAGCCCTAAAGTAGACCCGTGATTAGTAAGCCCCCGCCTGATAAGGGCCTTGATATTAGGATCCCAACTCTAATTCGCATTGAAGGGAGGGGGTTTAGTAAACGGGTCTACTTAAGCTCCAAAATCTTGCTGTCACTCTACGTAACCTCTGTGCAGGCGCCTCATCACCCTTGAAAGGGACCCATCTTTTTACGAAACCCCATTACCCCTACCTAAGCAAGAGATTCGCATGTAGATTAACATATGTTTAAACAAAAACTCTACATGTCAAGAAACCCTCTATAACCAAACACCCTATGCCTCCAAACCCTACACCCTAAACACCTTCATTAGAATATGTTCAAAGGGGGACCCTAGATTCTTAGACAGGACAGACACCCAAAGAAGGATCCGATAGGAGGGAATTCTGAAATTAGACATGGTCGTCTCAGACGGTCTGCCCTGCTTGGCAGTCCTTAAGGTGGTTTTTTTGGTTTAGGGTTTAGGGTAAATCCCCAATAGAAAACAAACACGTAGACTCTGAATGGCTCACATCCGCAGGCCTCCGCCCGCGGAGGAGCAGGAGCCTCGGCACATTCCAGAATTCTCCGGCGGTCAATCTTCCAACCGTCGAGACAAGGTTTCCTTTAGGGCTTAGGGTTTATACCCCAATACACATCACTTTGTGAATAGTGTGCGCCCGCTGTAACCACCAAAAGGTGATGCTTAAAAAACAATGCAAAAAGGACGTTTGTGGAACCCTGTCAAGACTCTGGGCCGCAACAAATGGTCAATGCAGGCACATAGGGGGTGGAAGTACGTAGGGTTGAGCACCTTGGACAGTAGTTTCACAAAATCCAGGTCCCTTTTCCAACCCGAAATCTTAAACCCCAAACCCTATATAATATATAGTAGTTTCCATTTTCTTTTCCATTATTACTAAGTCCGCCTGACCCTAAACCCTAAACCCTAGTCCCTAAACATAATGCAGCCTAGTTGGCACCCAGGGCCCGCTTGATTGGATCAATATATTGAAGGCTGGTTACAGGGGGAATCAAAAGAAACACTTGGCTTAAGGTTCAGGGTAGGTTTGAAGGTGATGGCTAATTTCCTCTTCGGCGCTTAGCTTGGACCTTAGACCCTTATTTATTGGTGTTTTCGCTATTTCCCACGATAGGTAACTAAAAGTTAACTTTAAGTAGCTGTGGCAAGTGCCATGGTGCTTTGATTAGGTTTAATCACCCTTCATCCCTTCATACCTTACTGTACTTGTCTCCATATTCTTATGAGGGGATGCTATTGAGAGAAACAATTGCCTTTCCATGGTTCCCCTGGTCGGCCTGGCAGATTTACATTTAGTCAGGCTCTCGCCCAGCATTAACAGTATAGCGGTTTTGTATAGGGGCCAAATCTCTAAATTTACCATTATCCCTTTAGAGAAGGTTGGGGCAGTGTGGGGTTTGTAGTGGTTGGGGTAGGGAAGGTAAGGCGGAGATTTGTGAGGGTAGGGCGATCTTTAGCGGCGGGACCTAAACTAAGATTTTCGCTGCCTGTTGCCAGATTGCTCTGCAGATGTTGGATTGAGCACGAGTTCTTTGCCACGGCAGCTACTCTTGTTGAGCAGGGCTGTCAAACACAAATTACAGCCAATGTTCTATTGGTAGTGGACATTGGTTCCTATCAAGACACTATCACTAGACTAGACGATACTTACGTCCACCCTTGATTTTCCCTTAAAAAAACTGGTATTGACAGTAAATCAAACGGAGTGAGCATCCCAAAAAAAGCTTAAAGAAGAAAGGCAAAACTTACAGGCTGTTGCTTTTTGAGCAAACATGTCATATGGGAGCTTCCGAACATTGGAGGGCCCCTTTTGTGCAGTCTAGAATATGTTGTTGTCTACATTGGGGCCCCCTATTTCTCTAGATGAGCTATAGTCTAAACTCCTAGTATCCCCCTTAATAACCCCTATAGTAGTCCCCTATATAATCCCCTATATTAGCCCCCTTTAAGGAGTTTAGACTATGGCTCAGATGGCGCTCTATGTTGGCTCAAAGGAGTGGCGCGTCCACTTGCCCCGCAAGGGGGCAACCCGTGGCAGCCAAGACGACAACCTACAACAGTCAAATGGTAGTTTCCCAAAATTAGGGGTACCATCTTGGGGGTCCTTGTAATAAGGATTATAGTATATTGGGGTCTATATTGGGGTCCCCCTATTTAGGGAAACTACCAAATCGATCATGAACAAGAGCTACAACGATAATGAAACACCTATCCCAGAATAACAACTGTCCTCCATGTCCTCGTGGCACTATGTTCGGAATACTCCTTATTTGGCAAAGGTTTTGTTTTAGATGGAGGGGGTTGCAATGATTGTAGACATGATCGCAACTACCAGCGGCAAATGCAGCGGATGTGATCAAACATCTTCCCCGCCGTTCTCCTTGTCGGCACTCAAGTAGGAAATAAAAATGTGGTTTTCATGTTCCGTTGGCTTGCTGAGGGGCGATCCAAAAGCGGCAGTCTGCCTGTGAAGAAATCACCTGGCAACCCTCTAAAATCCGACCTGTGCACCCCAGAGAATAGCTCCCAACTCTGTGCAATGCCTTTTTGTCGGGGTTGCTGTTGGCTGCGCATGCGAATCAAGGTCGCAATTTCTGTCGTTGGCCATCGCACAGCAGCCAGAACGCAGTTCTAGCTCAGTCAAAGGGCCTTATGGCCCAGCTGTGCCTCTGAAACTTTTCTTCAATGACACTGACATGCACCATGCAGCAAAGGCGGGCATTGTCACAATGCCAAACTACAAACTCACTGTGCAAGATGCGCGACATTTCTAAATCACTGTGCAAGATGTGCGAAGTTTCGACCAGTCCTCTTGAAAGGTACCGCACGTGTTTCCTCACTAGTTAAAGACGTGTACCGCTGTGATATATGTGCTCCGCAACACTGGTGCTAATCCGAAACCCGGACTGGGGATTAACTCAATTTCTCAGACTACGGCGCCTCAGGTGAGCTACCGATAACGCCATGGAGGCCGCTGCCGTGGTGATCAGCAGGAAAACCACGCCACGGCGCTCTGAGAAGTGCCTCAAACCTAAGGGTGCAGGGTTTTGACTTAAGCTGGTGTTCGATGTTTACTTGGGGGCTGAGGGTCATGTGTTTCAGGTGTTGTGCTGCAGGTTTAGAATTGTAGGTCACTCTGAGCAATGAGCAGCGAATAAATCATCAATTCCGGTAAAACAATTCCTGCGGGAGACCGGTGAACAATCATCCCAAGCATCCACATTTGTGACGAATCGGTAAAAACACCGAGACTGCAAAAGCAACCCGATACCCTGAACCCTGAACTCCGAACCCTCCAAGCAGACACCAAAAACCTCAAGCGTTGCCGCCGAATGTCTAGTTGGAAACTCATAACGGATAAGATGAGAGGTACCACGCAGCTCTACGTAGGAACCATTAGTATCATGTTGCGCCTGGTTCCACCTATGAGCCAACAAGCAATGCCGCACCGCGGGGCGTCGAAAATCAGGACAACCCCAGTCCCTTCTACTAGAGACAGGGAAGAATTCTGGAACCCCGAACCTCGTGCCCGACGCCCTGCAGCCGGACCAAACTAACCCTAGAACCCTTTGATCCAGACACGCTCCGTCGCTGACGCCCACCAGGATTTTCTCGAGGTGGAGTTCGGCGCGCTTCCAGGAGGCAAGGAGGTCTCCTAACAGTGTCTAGGGTTTAGGGCATCGGTCTTCGGGGTGGCTGTCAGTATCATCTAGATAAACCTAGGTCTGGAAGTTGTACTGCGGTTACTTTGGGGCTTGAGTACGGGTAACCATGGATAGCATTTGATAGCAATGGTTCCATGTGGTTATCAAAAGCGTGTTCTTTTCCAACAATCATCTTCACGGTTCAGGCTCGCAGGCTGCAAGAAGCTTACTTTGTGTCAACAGGTTTCCGGCGAGGATTCCAGCACTAAGGTCTTGTACTAGGTTGGCCCCTAAGCCCCATTGAAAAATATTAGTATATATGGTCCCCTATTAAAGCCATGAGGGAAAATATTGAATATCCCAGGGGCCTACCCAGTGTACAATGAATGGTTTCTTGACCTCAGGTTAAGCCCACGTCTTGAGGCTTACTGTTGTCCGCCTCAAGCCTGCTTGGAGGTTCAGGGCAACTATGGCTATATTTTGGGCTATAAGCACCAAGTCTAGCTGGGCTATGGGGCCTAAACCATGTGCACACCTATATAAGACCTACATCAAACCCTATGTAAGTCTTAAATAAAAACCACATCGCTATTACAGTTGCTGACTGAGAGTTAGCAAGACAGAGAGATGAGGCAGAGAGAGAGAGAGAGAGAGAGAGACAGACAGACAGACAGAGACAGAGCGAGAGAGAGACAGAGAGGGTGGGATTGCAATTACCCGGAACTCCCTAAACCCTACACCCTAAACCCTAAACCCGACCCCCTAAACCAGTAGAAGCCCAGAGGGTTGCCCCAGCTGGAACCCAACTTCAAAGCCGGAAAGCTACTGGCCGGGGCCTAGGTGGTAGGGGTTAGGGTTTGGGGTTTAAGACTCGGGGTTTAACAGTAAACTATATGAGATCGAGGTCCCCTATATAATTATTATACAAGGAATCTAGGACCATCATACTGATATCTATCTGGGCCCCATGCATTGCCTCTATTTTCCCATGCATGGCCACATCTGCCGCGCTACGGACGCAGAAGCACTTACAGCAGGCAGGCCAGGCGAGGGTGGCTTGAAGTTTGGGGCTGGTAACTGTTTAGGGTTTAGGGTCTACACCCTTCTAAGGGGTTATATAGGGTTTAGGGTTGAGGGTTCAGGGTTTAGAGAGATGTCTGACGTTTGCGCTATGTTTTGTCCATATACGGTACATACGGGGCACCTTCCTGCAAGACTTTGATTTCAAGTTTGGGAAATACCCAGCTTGGATTCGAAGGATCTAGTGTCGCGTGGAATCATGACGAAAGATATCAAGAACAGCTCCCTGCAAAGTCGGCTGTATGATTCTCAATCTCTGTAGAACCGCGAGTCTCGCACAAGCGAGGCAAGTACTGCATAGGTCTTTAGCTGCTTTACAGGGTGCATGAGATGGATAATATCTTGCTGCAGACCTCAACGCACTCCAAAAGAATTGCTTGCAGCTCGTGCGATTTGAGGTCCGTTATACCAGAATTATGCGAGGAATGTAGGACCATCAAATTGGTAATAGGTACCGTCACACTAATTTGCCGTTTGGCGGCTTCCATAAACCAGGGGCCGCCACAGCAAACCCCCAAGATTTCGGCCGAGGGTTCGGGTGGGGGTTCCCAAAGGTGCCTAGATTGCAACATGCAAGTGCTGCCCATGATTTTCACTTAGCTTTGGGACTTCGGATCTGCCCTAAATCCAAAAGTCTAAAACCAAACCCTAAACACCTTAGCCTCCAACCCTCTCCTTATGATGGGTCCTGAAATCCTCCATAGCATAAGTAGAGATTTCCCTAATAGGGGGACCCCCATGCAGACCTCGAAATATTATACTCCTTAGTATAGGGACCCCCAGGAGGTATCCCTGACTTTGGGAAACCACATTATACCCTTAAACCTAAACCCTATAAACCTAAACCCTATAACCCTCTAACCCTAAACCCTAAGCCCTGTCCTTCTTCGCCTCAGGATGAGTGGCGCTTTCCGACAGCTTCGTAGCATTGGCTTCAGGGGAAACTTCCTGAGCTGCATGAACTTGGGATTTAGGGTTCAGGGGTGAGAGTTCAGGTACCGTTGAGGATGAAGTACTTCAGTTTCAGGGGTTTGGGATCGGGCTTTACGTTTATGGCTTAAAGAGTAAAACTTCAGATTTGGGGGCTTAGGCGCTTAAAGGCCTACGCTTCCAAGTTGGCGCAGGAGGGGGTTGGGATCTGAGGTATGGGGCTTCAGGGCTTAGGACCAATTTTGCACAGGTTCAGGCCGAACTGCAAACCCTTGATTTAACAACCCACAGCCCTAGACCCTGAACCCTGTGTGGCGGGCCTGGGTATTTGACCCTGAGCTGGGTTTCAGCTACCCAGCCAAGTAATCATTGACGCCCTTGAGCCATTGTCTAAAAACTCCTGTATCCCTGATATAATCCCCTATATCAACCCTTTAAGGAGCTTGAACTATAATGCACTTAATCCGGCATGGTTACGTCTCCGACAGACGTGGAGGTCCCATCTGCAGCAGCCTCGCAAAGTTTGCGAACAAAATGTCTAAGAAAATCCAGGTTTTTGGTAGCATTACTTTTGCTATGGGCATACAGAAAGCTGAGGAAGGATTTGTTGTATGAAAGCTTCCATACATACCAACTTGTTCACGGTGCGCTACTCGTGTCATTGCATGGCTGCTTGTTGCCACACAAATCTGTAAGACATAGTGCCCATCCTGCCCCGTCTACATGTATTTACACCCCCAAAGCCGTCACGCTGGGCCAGTGTGCTTACCGCGCGTGACGCGTCAGAATCTGCTATACGCCACCTGGGTAGGTCTCAAAATAGGGGCCCTGCACCACAAGTTTGAGAAGTTCCCATCTCAATGGTCGCTCAAGGAATTTTGAACAGGAGGGCATGGCAAATGCAACGCTTACAAAAATGAGGCCCTCCTTTGCTATATTCTAGAAGACCTTTCTCCTCAATATACGGATCCTCCAGGATTGGATCCGTTGCTTTTGAAACCCTAATCCCACATACCTGTATACAATCTTATTTCGCACCTACTGTTGATACTAGAAAACTACAAGACCATACTATACTGTAGTACCAGTACTCCCAAGGTTTAGGGCACTTAGGGCTGTGCAAGATCTTTAGTATACACCCTCTAAACCCTATGTAATCCCAGTTTCCATTTCATTTTCCATATTCTTTTCCATTTTTTCCATCTGATTCTCCATCATTGGGGTAAGCCCCCTATATAATCCCAGTTTCCATGTCACTTTCCATGTTTTCCATATGATCCTCCATCATTGGGGTAGCTTAGAAGCTGCCTCAAGTAGCTCCCATCATCCCGAGGCCTTTAGCAGCTGCTGTATAGTACATAGTGTAGTATAGCAAAGTAGAGTATAGTATAGTATAGCACAGTACATAGTATAGTAGAGTAGAGTAGCGTATAGTGTAGCATAGTTAAGTATGGTATCCTATGGTATAGTATAGTAATGAAGCCTTCCACCCTACTTCAAGCTTAAGGTTTAGGGTGTAGACTTGAGTGTTAAGTGTTCAGGGCTTAGGGTTTTGGATGTTTTTAACCCAATGATACCTATGTTTGACCCAGGCAACTACAAGCCCTCTCAGTCAGAATATGTGTTTATAATTAAGTAAATACAACTTATAACAAAGCTTTAATTACTTGGAACCTCCAAGTAAAAACACACGTACATCCACCAACAAACATGGAAAACAGAAAGTCATCTTCTAGAAGGTGCCTGGTGTGTAGGGCCCCTTATGAAACCTGAACCTTTTTTTTTGCAGGAGGCTTCCCGCCCCTAAACCTAAACCCTGCAGGCTAAACCGCCCTTAACCCTCCCAAACATCCTGAGCCTCCAGACCAGGCCATTTTCCCTCAACGGCCACTGATGGCCTATATTCCCCCTTAAGTAGATAGAAAATGGCTTTGGGTATCTTATAACAGGATCCCCATATAGTCCGTATTCTATCTCATGAGGGGGAACTAAAAAATCTTAGGGTTCAGGGTTTGGGATTTAGGGTTTAGGATTTAGGGCTTATGGCACAAAACCTTTGCATGAACACTGTAAATCCTCATCAAGAGCTTCTCAAAGCATTGCCTAGATAACCCTGTAGAAAGATCCACGTAACCTCCTGAAAATCCCCGTGCTATCCCAAGATCCCTACCCAGGTTTTTGTCCGGTAGGGTTTAGGGTTTATGGTTTAGCTCTTAGGGATCCCCGGTTTTGAGAAGCTTCCAAACTTACCTGAGTGCGGCTGCCTCAGCCCTAAACCCTATATCCCTCTATGCCAAGGTATACATATGTATATATATGGAATATGTCCTCTGCATATCCCTATGCCTCCTCGAAATGGACTCTATGTAGCAGAGCTGCCTCTGTGTTCCTCTTCACGCCCTTCTGACCCCCGGCGCGGCGCGCCGTGGGCTCTGTGGAGGATGTGGCCGGATCTCGCCAAACGCGCCCCACTACCTGGAGGTTCAGGAGGGTTTAGGGTTCCGGGCTTTAGTATGGTTATAACTTTAATCGGTTCCACGCTGACACACTCTAAACCATGGACTTTTAAACATCTTCTCTGCTGATGACTGATGGCATTCTGACATTTTGACAAGGTAGGGGTGTTTAGAACTTCCTGACTTCAGCAACCCATGAAGCTCAACACCCCGTACTTGAGAAATGTGCCAGAAGTCACATACAGGATCTTGGTATCATGTGAATCATAGTCTAAACCCCTTAATAACCCCTAATATAGTCCCCTATAAAATCCCCTATACCATCCCCTTCAAGGAGTTTAGACTATAACTCATGTAGGTCTCCATATTGCAGAACCAATGTTTCTTCCGGCAGTCCGGAAATTGGATCCCTCTTGAGGCTCGCGAATGCCTAGGTTTAAGCGCTAAACCCTAAATGAACTGTAGTCCAAACTCCTTAAAGGGGGGTCATACAGGGGATTACATAGGGAAGTACTACAGGGCTGATTAAGGGGGATACTAGGAGTTGAGATTATGGCTCACATGGTTTAGGGTTTAGCTTCCAGGCTTAGGTACGCAAATGAGGGTCATTGGCGGAACCAGCACTCCCTAAGATTTGGCAGAATTGGGAGATCCTCAAACCATCGGCTCGCACTTGGAGGTTCAAGGCAATTATAGCTTAGGACTTAGGGACTTAGGATTTAGGTCATGGGAGCAGTGGACTTAGGGCTTTAGGCTAAGGGACTTAGGATTTAGGTAATAGGAACACTGAATGACAGTTGTTGATTGCAAAGAAGGTCTAGGAGTCTAGGAAATACAGGCTACCTTAGGTGGACCCCCCACCCAGTAATAGGGACTATAAAAGATCATAAGGATTATATTGAGGTCATCTTATATTCCGACTATACCAATTTAAACGGTGGGGGTCCTCCTCAAGTATAGCCCAATAATGAACCGCCTAACAGTAACCCAATATAATCCTTATGCGATACCAAATCAGATCCCTGCCATCATGACAAGGTAGTCTTACCCCTGAGACTTCAGCCCCGAGACACCCAAACGTAAAATCGCTGTCACAGTAGCCCAGAAGTTGAGGCGTGTACACATACATACATACATACATACATACATACATACATACATATATATATATATGCCAGGGTTTAGGGTTTAAGGTTCATAAACATATAAAATAACCTTTTCACTTAACATTTTGGAGATTGGGAGCGTTGTTAGGAGAAATGCTCATTGCAGCCCGGCGCCTCAGGACCAAACATACCAGGCTTGAATTCGGCGGCATCTTCCCGCAGCTTGGTCTTGGACTCCTCTCCGGAGCTTTGACGCGGTTTAGGGTTTAGGGCTTCTCAAAAAGGACCTCAGGGACTCTGGGGATATAGGAGACATTATAAGCGGAGTATGGGAGTCCTTGCTTAGGATTCTCGAGGCGTTTCTTCTGAGAAAAGGAGCTTTGGATTCAGCCTTCGGAGTTTAAGTTTACAATACTCCGCAAGATAAAGGACTACACGACTAGTTTGCTTTCATGCAATTGCCAGAAAACTTGTAAATTACAATTTTGAATCTGTTATTCAGGTATAGGGGCTGAAGCTTACTGGCGGCCAGTTGGAATAGACCATTATGGGGGTGTGGGCTATATGGTAGTTTCCGTAAATACGTGGACCCCAAAACAGACCCCCGAATACTACATACTATGATCCTTATTGTCGGGTTCTCTGAAGGTACCACAATCTGGGTTTAGGGCTCAGGCTGAAGGGGAAGTACTCGAACACCCGAAACCCCCCCAGACGCTGAGAAAAATCCCTGAACCCTAATCCCGAAAGGAACAAACCCGAAACCCTGACCCATAAACCCCAGTCTTGAAACCCCCAAACCCTAAGCCTTGAGAAAACTCAAGAACCGAACGCCTATTATAATCTCTTAACCTGAAATCCCAAAACCGTCTCCCTGTTCCGATGTCCCTTAAACTGAACCCGAAGCCTTCCCCCCCTTCTTCTTAGCTGCCGCTCTGCTGGCGGTTGCCTCGACGCTGCTTTTTCGGGGTGGGGTATGGGCTTACTAATTTACAGTGGGTCGTGTAGGATTTAGGGGCTCAGGGCTTGTACGTAGGGTTTAGGATTTAGAGGTTTTAAGGCTTAGGATCCAGGGGCTGACTTTGAGTTATGGTTTGATGTACGGGTAGACCTGGCTTGTAGGGTTAAAGGATTCTCTGCCCCCAAACAGCACAATGCCCAAAGGCATCTACATGCGATGATAATAAAATCCTACGTATGTTTTACGGAAGATGTGGTGTTTAGAGGGCATTGGGCTTCCTGGCCTTGCAATCCGCGTTCATGATGGGGATCACTATGCACAAGCAAAAAGAAAAGGCGGTCAAGTTTTTGCCCTCTCTCGACATGGGAAGGTTCTCAAGAAGCCGGATACTTACTTGTGGGGAGTCCATAGGGATTTTCATCGTGGCCTTGTTTTCCTATTGCAGGATCAGCTGGAGGTTTTTAGGAAAATGAAATTCACCGCTTGCTCAGGTCTTCTAGGCCTTAGATTTCAGGGGGCAGGCATTTTCATGCCAGTGTTCTGGACAACAGAAAGCTGGATAGACCGGGTCGGAACCCCATTTGCGGGACATGGTAGACCCTTGACCCTAAACCCTGAAGCCCAGGCCCCAAGTCCACCTCAGGCTAGGCAGTTTGCAAAACATTTGCCCTTTCTGGAAGAAAAAATACTAGAGGATAATAGGC
Source organism: Symbiodinium pilosum (assembly GCA_905231905.1). Taxonomy (NCBI): domain Eukaryota; class Dinophyceae; order Suessiales; family Symbiodiniaceae; genus Symbiodinium; species Symbiodinium pilosum. The sequence goes on from CAJNIZ010008797.1 coordinate 12,661, forward strand.
TGTAACTTGAGGGCATTCCTACGTGACTCGAAGCGACTAGACAAGGCTCCCACGGAAGTAAGGCTGAGGTTCTGGATGCATAGCTGCTGTATACAAGAAAAAGAATAAGGGTTCCCCAGTAGACTACAATGCGCGTGGAACCTTCTCACCTCAAAGACACCCTAAAAGGCGAGGGGCGATCCAGCATTGAGAGTATGTTTCTAACGTTTAAGCTATACTATAGGGTCTTAAGATTTGGTGGTCCATGGCTTGGTTGCGGGCTTGATGACTTTCTGGGGGTTGAGGGTCGACTAATGGCCTCAGGGTTTAGGGTTCAGGGGGCCTAATTTGCAACATGAGACAAGAATTAGCTCAATTCTCGTCCAAGCTTTGTCGCGGGCGAGGTTACGGGGCTGTTGTCTGAAAAGATGGGCGCGGGCAGTAGCGAATTTGGTCGGAGTATCTCTGTTCCTTCACCGAATTCATGATCCTCCCGATATTCCAACATAGTACCAAGAACCCTTCTTTTCTTGGGAGCATGCATTAGCTATGAAGATCTCGTCGCAAGATAATGAATTTCTTGGACCCTTTTTCTGTGGCATCTCCGAAAATGTCCACATTCCGATGCATTTGAGTTTAGGGTTTAGGGTTTAGGGTTTAGGGTTTGTGATTGTTGCGCACAACGTCCAGTGCTGCGTGTTGTTGGACCCCTTCTGAGCAGACCTTGCCCCAGAGCAAGACATGGAACAAAAAAAACAGTAATGCCTGACCCATTAACTTACCGGTGCTTAAGGGCGAGTGGGGAGTGAATATAGGTACCATTGTCGGGGTATATATGGGGAGTATGTAGGGATCCACTCCGTCACTCTCCCTGTAAGCACCAGTGAGCGAATCACCTCCCCCAAATAATACCCGCAGCTCAAATATAGTTACATTAGGGTGACTCTTTACTATGAAGGGGCTAACGATTTATCATTAGGGGAGGTGATATGTAGTTCCCAAAATCTCGAAAACCGCAGCTCCTGCACCATTAGACCTGGGGCGTAGATCTCAGCCTCAAATGATTTTTCAGCTTCCATTGTCCTTACAATCACCCCCACCCAAACGCGGCGCAGGAATAATCCCCTCCCCTTATGTTAAAACCCCCCACCCACCCTTACATGCAATGTCCCCAGTAATGATATACCATAACAGTAAAAAAATCTCATGTAATGTTGGTGGGGGAAATTATTAGCGGGAGACTCATTCTCATACAATCCCTGCATGACCCTGGTGTTCATGTTGTTTTCCATTCTACTCTCCATGACAAGGCCCTAAACCATCAAACCCCAAATCCAAAACCCTAAACCCTTAAACCCTAAACCCTATATCCTAAATCCTGAAGCCTGAACGCTTAAGCCCTAAACCCTAAACCCTAAATCCTCAACCCTAACCCCCGAATCCCCGGCCTGAGGTGCCTTTGCCTCCTGAACCGGGCTGGGCCAGAACTGCTGCAACCTGGGCTTCTGTTAAGGAACTTGGATTAAGTTACCATAATGTATATATATATA
>CAJNIZ010008798.1:0-14188 GCA_905231905.1 Symbiodinium pilosum
GTGTCGGCGAGGAATTCCGGCAAGCTTGCCTCATTCACGAACTCTCCATTGACGGCCTTTTGCCATTGACGAACTTCCCCCTGACGTGCACGAACTTGCCGTTGATAAACTTTTTCGATTGACCAACTTTGCCCATTGACGACCTTTTCGGGTGACGAACTTTTTCCAGTGATGAACTTCCCCATGACTTCTCCTCGTTTACTTTTCCCATTGGCGAACTTCCTCCTGACTTCCCATTGAGGAACTTCCCGTTGACGGGCTTTTAGAAAGGTGCATTTTTCCCGTTGACGAACTTCCCCTGACTTCCCCACTAAACTTTCCGCGTTGACAATTTTTTCGAATTGACAAACTTTTCCTATTGACGCCTTTTTTGCTGACGAACCTTGCTCATTGACAAATTGTGTGTTTCGACCAGATCTTCTCGTTCGTGAGTTTTTCGCGCTAGGCGAATTGATGACGTGTCGTTCATAAATAGCGTTTTGGCTATGACAAACTTGTTGCATTGACGAAGTTTATGTTGACGAAGTATTTGCCTCCTGTCAACTGTATGAACCGTCAACGCGTCCAAATGCCGCCAATGCTGTACCTCATCAAACCCCCGCCCCCATCCCTTGCGCCAAATGACCCCACAACCCGGAAGCCCAAGCCCACTAAAATAGCTCCTGAATCTTACCCTGAGCCCCACATGCCATTAAGCTGGAAAGCATCCGTGAAACCATGTTTGGTGCTGCTGAGCCGTTACTCTTGGAACCGTTGAAACAACGCGCGGGCAATCAGAACCCTATAGTGTTCTCCACGTTGGCAAGTCCAAACCGTCCGAAATAGCTTATCGGATTTACTAGGTGGTGGCGCCGCCGCCGCCACGGCGGCTGAAGCCAGCTTTATCGATCTTGAACGGTCAAAAGGGGCGGTCTGAGCAGTTTCAGTCACGAAACGGTCGTACAGCAACCGAAAACTTAAAAAAGCACGTGACAGGTTTTGCTTGCGCAAACCAAACCCCACCCGTAAATCCGAAATAGCTCAACGGATTTAGTAATTTAAAAGGTATATATTGGGGTTGTAGCAGGGAATAAGGGAATGTTGGACATGGGGGTAAGATATGGGTTCTATTGGAGCTCCTGAGAGGGAGTTACAAATCATGTAGGGTGTGGGGATTAGGGCGATTAGGGTTTAAAGTCCGGAGTAATGTTTTGTCAGGAAAGCCCTTGACGGCGGTTCCTTCTAAGGATGCGCCATGTATATTAGGAGGACCCGCTACCCTGTAATAGTGGTATAATAAGAATATAAGAGGACCCTAATGTAATCTCTATAATCCCTTCTAGTCACTATTACTGGGTGGGGGGTCCACCTAACAGGTATACCTCAATGTAACCCAGGTTTCCATCTTGGTCCAAATGCGGCATCTTCGTGGCTGGAACCAGGACGACGCTGCAGAGTTTGTCCTGCAGTTGCTGCAACTGGCGGCCCAGCGCGTCGACGTCCTCGACCCCTCTTATTTAGCCGAAATGGCTCAACTTGGCTTGGTGTGGGCAACCTCGCGATCATGCGAAGATTGTGGCAGCACGCATTGCACCAACAACTACGTCAGCAACCATTTGGACCTGCGCCCTGCCACAAAGCCCACAAGCGTGCAAGAGCTATGTCAGGCCTCGCGGGAGGAGCACCTCGCAGAAGCGGGGGTCTGCGCGGATTGCGGCGAGCCCTGTGCCGTGCAGCGTCGACCTCGCATCGTTGCCAGGGGCAACGTGTTGATTCTGCGGGTCGTCCGCGAAAAGTGGTGCACAGCCTCACGGCGGTTTAAGGCCATTACGGCCACCACCCTCGACCCCAGTCCTGTGCTGCGCGTGCAAGGACATGCGTACGCCCTGCGCGCCGTGGTCGTACACCGAGGCTCCGACCCTCGAGCTGGGCACTATGGGTGCTATGTGCCTCAAGGCACGTGGGAAATTGGCTGCTTTACAACGACGGGGTCCGGCTGCAGAAGCACGACCCCCAGGCCGTGTCCACCCACTCACGGCTCCTGATCTACGATCGCCTGGCTACGCTCTCGCAGGCCCGGCCGCATGAGTCCTGCGCAAAACTTTGTGAATAGCATCCTTGCTCGATCCCATAGCAAAAATAAAAACATATGGCCCGCAGAAGTCCTCGCTGTAACTGCACATACCCCCCCTGTATATCGGTGTTGTTGTCAAAAACATCCCATAAGAACCTTCTTCCTTTTTAAAGATACCATGCACCCTGCCTGTGGCTACCCTCTCCCGTTCCACTTCTAGGCCATTCTAAGCAAGCATCTGTCCCTGACCAGGAGCCTGCGCCACGAGCAGCTGACGAGCCTCCAGCCGAGCAGCCATCGCCGCCAACCCCGAGGCCATATGTACTTCCCTACGTAACTGCGTAACTACAAGCTTCCAGCCTAAACCCTATGCCGACACCGATTTAATCCCTGGCAAGCCTCTGTTACCGGTCAGGACCGCCTGCCACAGGCAGCTGAGGAGCCGGTGGCTGAGCAGGTAGCGTCCACCCCGAAGGCCTAATGTTGGTCTGCAGAACTACTCTACATCTATATTTTGCTACTTCCTGGCACTGTGTTCCTGCTCAGGAGCTCCTCTCACGTGCGCCCGAAGCGCCGCAAGCAGCCGAGGAGCCGATAGCGGAGCGGGCAGCACTCATGCCAGAGGCCGGCAGTGCTCCGTACAGAACAATTCCAGATCTCTACGCTGTGCTTCGTGCCAAGCTGATGTTCCTCATCAGGACTTCGTATCACCAGCATCCGGGAAGCCCCCAGCCGAGCGGCCACCGTCGCCGACGCCGGAGGCCAGATGTCTGACGGCTAGCCCGTCCCGGACAAGTGTAACTAGATGCCTTTGCTTTTCACTGAGTATCCGAGGCCTTGAAACTTCCCTGCTCTCTTAGGCTCTGTTTTCCTGGCGAGCATCTTGTGCATGTCAGGTGCTCTCCTCAAAAGCCGTCGACGAGCCTTGGGCCGGGAGGACGCTGCCACTGACCCCAGAGGCCGGTGCACGCATCTGCGTGCTGTTTCCGTGTGCCCGCGTGTGTGTGTGTGTGTGTGTGTGTGTGTGTGTGTGTGCGTGTTTCTTTAGCCTGCGAGCGCTGTCCATGCGCCTGCTGCTCTCTGGGGGCTGCTTTGCTTCGGAGACTCGTGTGGGCTGCCGCGTCTGTGGACAGGAAGACAAGGACAGCATGCGCCGGGCGAGCGCTCCAGCTACCTCCTTCTCGCGTGCCCTTCAAGGGCGACATGCGCAGGCTGCGTTGTCACCTCATGTCTTGTGCGTGCCTTGGCGTCTTCCTACATATAGTTCTAAGCTGAAATATGTCCCTGTGGCTAGGCCATCGGCTTTGATAGCGACTCCGACGTGGAAGCATATTACTTCAAATGCAACGTTGCGTATGGGCTTCGGTAGGGATGGCTTTGCTCCATGCTACTTTCTGATCCTTGCCAGGCGTGCCCAACACCGACCCGCGATGCTTTTAGCCTTGTTGCACTAGGTGCTTCGACTTGCCTTGCGAGCTATGTCGTCAGGCCGTCGCCAGAGCGCAGGGCAGGCCTCCCCCAGCGCCAACTCTGCAGGCGCGGCCTCTGCACCCTTGCCTCATGGAACCCGTCTCCGCTTATACATGTGTATCTGTGCGCTTGAAGTAGTTGCAGTGTGCGTTGACCGGTTGCTACGCCAGCAGGACACTATGCCCCTCCTGCCCTTGTATTTCAGCGACGGCGCCCAGGCGCCGCCAAACTGGGACCGCGTGCTGCTAGACTACCAGTCCGCGGTGCACCACCTGGTGCGGCACTGCGTGAACTGTGCCGCGGCCATGGAAGTGAACGGCTTCATTGCGGGCACGGTGGCCTATCCAATCCTGGTGCTGCTCCACGCTACCGCCTCTGCCGAGGCTTTGCCCGCGGTCTTCTTCCTGGATGTGGTCCAGGGTCTGCTGCACAGTGTTCTCAACAAGCACGCCTTTGTCCAGCTGGGGCGCTGGGAGAGTCGTAGCCGCTACTGGACCGTGGGCACAGCCAGTGTGGGCGAGGGCAAGTCGCCCTGCGTGAAGCCCCTGATGCAGGCCATGCAACGCGTGCTACAGAAGCATGCCGCCCTTGCGGTCGGCCATGCGTCGGACAACTTTCACCTCCACCAGCGCGCATGCCGAGGCCAAGTTGAGGTGCAACGTATCGCAGCCCTCCTGGAAAGACTGCAGCAGCTGCGCTTGGGAATCCTGGTGACGGACAGCCAGAACAGACCCCTGTTGCGAAAGTTTCGTGTCGAGTGCCTGCATGCCCGAACAGTCGGCTGGCTTCGCACGCGTCGTGTGCCCTTGCACCTGTTCGGGGTGCCGCCCAGGGCAAGCCATGCCGACTTTCTTGACCCAGGCTTTGCCGCGGCACCTTTGCAGGCCCACTCGAGCGCAACGCCGCCAGCTGCCGAAGCAGCAGACGCTGCACATTCGCAGGCCCGGGTCTATGTGTAAGTCAGGTGCAGTCTCACAGCATGTCATGTTTCTGACTACATCTCACCTCGAAGACGGGTATCATACGCATGACAGTAAATGCTACAGGCTCTATACCTTACATGCAGTCTAAGAGCATATTACGTTTTCTGACCATGTCTCACCTCTAGGATGGGTATTACAAGTAGGAAAATGCACCACGTCTGTAGGCGACGATGGGACCCCTCGCCTTCCTCAGTAATCTTTCACACCCCTGTCTCAGGTACACGATGGCCTCGTGCCCGTGGACGTTGCAGAGAACTTGCAGCCGCCACCGCCGCCAGAGGCCGTGGCGCCCGCCGACCCGCTCCCCAACCCGTCGCCAGCTGAGGCCCACATATTTGAAGTGCGAGGACCTGGGCGCCACGCTGCTCTCCAAGAACGAGCTTCTGGCGGCCCAACGCACAAGACCCGAATGGTCGCGGGTGCATCACCGAATTTAATTCAGCCACGAGACGGCGCAGCATGCACTTTGCGGTGCTCTGCGCCCATGCTGCCCCGTGCTCCCACCCAATCTAACCATTCGCGGGCCTTAACACTGCCTGCGCCCAATCTAACCACTCTGCCACCCAGTCTAACCACTTGCCACCCAATCTAACCACCTGCCAGCCAATCTGACCAGTCACGCCCACCCAATCTAACCACTTGCCACCACCCAATCTGACCACTCACCGCCCAATCTAACCACTCAACCTCCAAACTAACCACTCACCACCCAATCTGACCACTCTCAGTCCAAAGTCTAACACGCAGCCCTTTCTGGGAGTCAGGCTTGTTTGTGCCAACGCTTTTTCAATACATCAATGTAAATAAGATTTTGTATGATTTTGTCCTAATCTTTTAGAGGTTGACATGGAAGAGTGTTGATGTGAAGAGTACTTCTTAAAAAGATAAATATTCAAATGAAGAGTCAACTATCCCATGTTACCATGTTGCACCGGTTTATGGAGTGCGTGGTGCGGGCTTAAGCGCCAGGGTGCTCTTGTAAACCAGGCCTTTGAACTTTTTTCCTCGCTGCCTTTGAAAATTAACATTGCTCCAGGGTCTCTTCAACTGCTGGGGTCCAACACAACGCTTTCATGGTTGCACAGCATAGGGTGATGCAGCAGTTGCTGAGGCCCGAACCTCTGTGATGCGTTGAAACATACAGCAACAGCAGCTGTCAGGACGAGCTCCTAAACCCTTTCAGGTCAGGGTCCCTTTCGGAGAAAAAGTTGCGTCGAAAACCCCGTGCAGGCCCAGAGGAAAGCGGTGGAGGAGGTGCACCGGATTGGACTTGTGACATTTCAAAAGTATGCTAGCACGATAACGACAATAGCTACACTGCAAGTATACGGCCTGCAGCTAGTTTCCCAGCATACAGGAGACCTGTACAGGGAGGAAGGGGTTGCTGTGGAGTGTCGCAGTGTTTGTGCGCAGAGGTCTGTAAGTTGGGTTTTCTCTTGTCTTGTGACGCCTGGATTTGGTCGAGATGTCACTAGTCAGCCAGACTGCAGATGCCAGGTGACAGGGCACTGTAGATGCGATGGAAGTAACCTTAGCTTCCGGTAGGGGATTCCCAATGTGGCTCAAAGGGATTATCTTTTCCCAGCGCTCGGCAGAGCATGATTCCTTCCACTTTGCCTGGCCAGGAGTGTCGCAAGTATGTGAAGTGGGAGGACAGCCTGTTGGGGTTGCGGGGCGGGGTCTGGTTTTCTTGAAACATGAGTTAGATATTGTTTTGTCAAAGGGCGGGGCTTGGTGCCTTGAGGAATTTAGCGCTGCGGTAAGGGCAAACAAGTCATAGGAGAACCCTGAGAGGCCGCAGCACATTAATTCTCAAGCCAAGCACCGCCATCACCTGCTATCATGTTTGAAGCACGTGCAAAACAGAAGGTCACACAGTTGCACGCATTGCATGCAGGGGGGTTTGCGTTGAGGCCTGCTGGTTGGATGCGCCAGAACCAGAAGTGAGGTATCTCCTTCCCAAAAAAAACAAGTTCGACCTGATCAATACCTTGGACCTATTGTCAACTTGTGTGGATCGAATGCCCAATGCAAAGACAAGCAACTTGATATTGCTGTCTTGTGCAGGCCCACGAGAAGCCACTCCATACGCTTGACCAGAAGGACTGCATGAGAGGCTCTTCTTGAGCAAATACAGGGGTGAGCTTCCGGATGCTTTGACGACCTAGGCCCTGTATCCCATTAGTAGCAGTTTGGGATGTTTTTTGTTTCTACTAATGCACATCTGATTTTAACCAGGCCTGCACGTGGCCCAGAATCATCCAACCCCTCAGTACTGGGATCCTATATGATACTTACCTGCGTTCAGGACATTCATCCAGACTTCCGAAATGGCAGCCTCTCTCGCAACTCGGTGGTTTGAGCTAGCTCTCCAGAACCTGACTCACATCAGGCAGATACAGCAATCCCCGACTCATTCTCATTCTAATGGGGAGAGACAGGGGAGTGGGACAAAATGTCGGGCTCGAGAATCTTTTGCTCTTACATACCCACGCGATAGGCCGTCACTCTAGCATGAATCGCGTAATCAGTTGAAGTGGGAAACGGCATTGAGCTAGGTTTATGTTTGATGCCTGGATGCAAATCCAAGTTGGTGTGTAGAGGTCTCAGAACTCCTCTTTTGCCGATGCACATTTCAAGTGGGCCTTTGCAATGCTCGAGCTGCCAACGGCGAGGTTATGCCCTAATGGCTGAGCAAGCGAAGACCCAGAATGCCATCCTGTCGCCTCTTATTGATTCCCGGCATCATCGTGCGCAATGAATCTGGCTGTTCCGCAAGCCATCTTAGGTTCTTTCGGGCGCGCTTTTGTGAGAGTCGCGCCTTTGTTTGTAGGCCCGATTAGTCTGAAGTCAAGTGAGGAATGGTAGAGCGTCCATCCTGCGACTGACTGTCTGGGTTGTACATTGTACTGAACAAAGACGCTCTTGCAGTAGTCTCCGCCCACATACCGGTCACAAATCACGGTTGTGCCCATGCCTGGGAATTCAAGCCATTGTCCCATCCGCGCAGCTAAGGAGCCTTTGCCTCCAAGTTCCTCTGCTCTCATTGTAAGTTTCATAAGATTGTGGCTGTGTGCGTGTGGCGAGTGGCAAGGCACCTTTCGAGTAGGGAGGCTGCTCGAGCCGCGGGTGTGGAGCAAGTCACGTCTCCAGTGAGAGCAATGTGCAAAATGCTGCAGCCAAGGCATGCACCAGCCGCCAAGCCTGCCAGGCGTGGAAGGGCTTTGATCAAGTAGAGGTTTACGAACGTCAGATTAACGTGTTGACAGAACAGGCGAAGGGAGATTCATGTGGCACAAGATGGGCTCGGGATGGCTCGAGGCAGGGCATTAGAGGCAACAACCTGTATCTTGTCGTAAGTACTAGATGGTACTAGCAATGAGTACTGGGTGCTGGTTGATGGGGGCCTTGAACTTGCCCACAAAGATGGTGGATTGCAGTAGAAGGAGTACAAGGAGAGGGGAGCTGTGCTGCTTGAATATTATTCTTCCTGCCTTTAATGGTGGCAGTACCACCGCCTACTGAAATCAAAGCAAAGGTAGGTAAAGCTATAGTGGAATTTGAAGCAAACTGACCGTTTTCCGCTGTGGTCCCCACTTCGCTGATGCCCAAGACATTTTGACGAGAGTCTCTAGTCTAGGCACTCTATAAGCATTTTAGCCCCTTTCCGCTCTTGCTCTAGGTTCTCTTGTGTGCTTCTACCTTGCATTCCATCTCTCTTTTATTTGCCTGTTGAGGGCTTTGGAGTATGGTAGTCCAATAGGCCTGGCAGGCAGCCGTCCCAGCAGCCGACCCGGAAGCCGCCCGGGTACCGCAGGCCAGGTTGAAGTCTCGGGGTTGGCCATGGAAGAAATTCGAGGCTGTTTTTTTCGAAGCAGATGTAGGTGGACTGCACGTTCGGGATCGCCCGAGTCCATATAGTCACCCATAGTATTGTCCATTTTGTGCTGTTGATCGCTGTCAGCGTGCTTGGTAAACTAGGTACGGCAATGTGATTCGTGGTCAAGGTTGCAGCAGCCAAGTTTGACACTGATATTCGGGGCAAGAGAATTGGCATCCGACATGCTTTTAAGTTCGTAGCAGAAGCGGAGCTCCAAAGCACGCCATCATGAATGCGACAGCTCAAAAGAAGCCCCGCCCAAAGCAGCACGGTCTTAGCTAATTGAAGCTGAGGAAGATCCCACAACACACAGCACAGAAACTCCTAGGTAAGCGTGTCCTGAGTCTACTAAATACAGGGCTGGCTCAGGCCACAAGCTATTGCCTATCATTTCTACAGGATCCTACTATAGGCTCCATGTCTCCTATGGAATGTCTCTATGCCTTTTGGCCCTCCTCCCGTTACAGGTCAGGTCGCTTGAATGCCGTAACATGACCTATAGACCTAACGGATACAGGCTGTATCAATCACCTCCCGCTAGGATTAAAACCCCGTACAGAAAGGGCACAAAGAGACAATGGTGTTAACAATCCAGCCTCTGGCTCCTTTCCTCTATTCTGGTTGTCTCCTGTAAGTCGAGTGCGAACGCTGAGGACGCCCGCAGTCAGTGCAGGCTTGAGCCGCAAGCACATCGGGGGGGCCAGGTATCAAGAGTCTCTGGGGTCTTCACAGTCAGGACTTTATCATGTGGTGTTTCTATGATGTCTTAGAATTTACGGCTTATCATGACGTACGCGTGGCAATCAGACAGTAGCTGTCATACCCAGTTAATTTCTGCTGATAGCGGATGTCATCGACCTCGTTGTGAGTCAGCTTGGAATCGAGGAATCGAGGATGTTGCAAAGCATTCGCAAGCGCAGTCTACTTGGCCAGGAGTTTCAGAGTGTAGCAGTACGAGCAGCAACAAATTCCAGAAGCCGTCGCAGGCTGACTCGTGGATTTTTGGTAGGCCCTGCGGGTTCCCGGCCCGCAGCTCATCTAGGCTAATTTTAGCCCGCAGATCGAGATTTGTGTTGAGACTGTTTCCCTTCTTTGAAGGCTTGGACGCGACCTGGCTCAGCTCGCTCCATGGGCCGACCGCCTTCGGCGCAGCAGGGGAAGGCTGCCTGGGCGACTTGTAGGGATGGCGGATGGAAAAGAATCAGCAGGAACGTGTAAGCTTCTCACGGTATGGCACTCTGAAGCTGTATGAGAGCAGTGTTATATGGCCACTGCTATAGAAGGAGGCATTTGGTCGTGCTTTGTTGAAGTTTGTTTGTGGATGTTTAGCTGGCAGTGGGTTACCGTCATGCGTTTGGTTTGCAGTCAAAGCGATGGTGATTTCGACATGCTACTAAAGTTCTTCTATCACGAAAGTAAGTATACAGCCATCCCAATAGCAAAGCCGCAGAGAATCCTTGGGCTGGGGATACTGCAGGCTGGTGGCTATGAATATTACATTGCCAGAGGGATCGTTTGATAGCTCACATTTCCCAACATGTTTTGACATTTGTTCTCTTCAGCTGGGAAGTTGCGGTGGGTGTGAGCGTAGACACCGTCGTAGTGAATGGCACGGCGAAAATGGCTTGCAGAGGTTGCTCGATCAAATCTATTTGCAAGGGCCAGTGAAGGACTTCATCCTTGACACCCTGAAATGTGTGGTTGACGGCATGAGAGGTAAGCCTGGTGCGCAAGAAAAGCTGACCAGATTTTGCAGACCGGCAGCCATTTTCTGTTTGTGGAAAGACTCACAGGGCCTTGAGGTTTCAATGCAGGGGCATACTACAGCCATCCGCAAATGCAGAGGCAGAACTGCAGGAAAGAGTCGCAGGGTATGGCATAGGAGATCAGGGCATTGCAAGTGTGCAGGCCAAGAGACCAGCGAGCCTGGGCAAGCAGTACGTGACAAGATGTGACAAGTCACTGCGACCACTCGAGCCTGTGTGTGCCAGGTCTCCTTTGGGTGTTCAGTGTAGGCTACAATATCACAAATGCCATGCTGGATTAGGATTGGTTTTGCTTTACGCAGAGGACGAACATAGACTGCTGAAAACGTTTGTCCTAGTAGAAGACCAACTGAGGCAAAGCCTTAGCCAAGCAGTGGCAGTGACCCTGTCCCTTAGCCATGATCCTGTCCTGGACTGAAAGCTTGGATCCATAGGGGCTATATAGGGGTTATATAGGGGTAATATTGGGCTTATATGGGGTTATATGGGAATAATGGAAAATAAAATGGAAACTGCTACATTATATTCACAATCCGTTGAAGAGAAGCTCAGGAAAGAGAAGATGCCGCAGAGGCCGTCGACCTTGCCTGCCAAGATCGAAATTGCGAACTTCTGATGGTGTTCTGATGGTATAAGTCACCCCAACTTGCCTGTAAGAAAGTATGTTTCCCTCCATGTTCGGGCATGTTAAGACCCCGATTGGTTTTCGAAAAACGGCTTCGGCCACGTGGCCATGTCCAGAATTGGATGTCCATTTTGTTTTGAACGCGCGAGCCCCGCATGTGATGTGCTGCCACATGACCCATTTGGGCTTGGGGAAGCATTTCAGAGGTTACATGAGGCTCGTAACGGCAGCCTGTCATTGCATCCAGGGCAGCCCCAGAGTACTGCGGCAACTGCATCAAAAGATGCTGCTGCAGTGTCTCACAACTTAGAGGTCCTGAGCACAACATGTTGCCTTCTCATTAGATGATGAATGTGGACAAGGGCAGGCGTGGGCATGGAGGTTGATTTGAATGCCGTGACTGCCATCAAAGAATTTTGCCTGCGATCTAGGAATTGCCTTCAGCAATTCTTGTCACGGTAGAAAATTCTGCAGTTTCCTGCGCTAGCAGATAGTACAGCGTGAAACTTGGATCCCAAAACGGAAGCATGCTCATAAACATTCCGGATCTCACAGTCTCACAACGTTTTCCAGTTTGCGCTATTATCGCGGAAACATAGAATGCCTGGGAATCTGGGAGCAAGCCTGAAGCACCAGCTGCATGGTACGATGTTGTGACGTTTTATTCCTGTCCCATCTTCTCACGCCACATGCGTTTGCATTGTTGCGACTTCTCTTTATTGTCTCGGGCCAGAGGGTCATCTGGAAGGCTATCTGCAAGGGAATGTCCCACTAGACTTGGTGCTGCTCCCTGATCCTGTGCAAGTCGCAGAATCTCATAGTGTTCGTATCAAATTTGGAGGGGCGTCTTCGCGGCGAGCCACAGTCACAGTTTATCATCCAAAGATGGTGTCGGTGCCAGCGCTGCCTCGATGAAGGTCAAATCAGATGGGCCTGCGTTTTTTGTTGAGATTGCTGTATCCGTTCAACACTATCACCACAACCTTGGGTGTGATGTGGTTGCCAAGCCCATGCGCGGAGATGCCCCTCAAAGCAGATTTTGTTGAGCAATGCGGTCGTTCCCTGTCACCGAGTTGCAACGTGCATTCTACATGTAGTGGTAACTGCCTGAAGAGACTCTTGCAGCTTTGGGACGGCCTTTCCGGTTTAGCTTGCTGCTTGGGGAAGGATCTGGAAGAAAAGAGGCTCGAATCGTGTGTTGCCTGTAGGCTTTCCGCAGACAAATTTGCATCCAGCTAGCATGCAGGGCACGGTTGCCAGCATTGCACCCCTAGCCGCAATGGTCCTCCACATGCTTTGAAGGATAGGGAAGTGGTATATAATGGTAGAAGCGTAGGTATTGATATTGTGGTCATATGAGTGCTTGTGATTTGCATTATCGTCATTCTCATCGATTATTGTCATAATTTTTCTCTTGTACTATCAGCATTTTAATTCTCATTGCACTGTTGGTTAAAACTTAAAGGTGGTAGGGCGGGTAGTTCCACCCTTACAGCCAAGGCCCTGTGCCAGCCGTCACGGCAGCCGTCACGGCACCCGTCTCCCCAGCTGCGACCATTGCAGCGCTGGAGCAGGAGCTCAGGGCGTCCGTCTAGATTCGGGCAGGCCTTTCGGAGGGTTTAGAGTTCGAATGCTTTTCCAAGACAGGGGTGCTCTGCGGGATCTTGGGGCTCAGGTGGGACAGTGCGGTTATTCGGAAGATTATGTCGACAAGAGGTTTCGCAGTCAGATTTTCGAACAGCATCCATGAACAAGGCTATGCACTCGGAACGTCTCGAAGCTTTTATGGTGGTTCCAGGCTGGGAGGCAGAGACATATGGCGAACCAAGTCTGTGCTGGTCACGGATTTGACCTACTGATCACGAGAAGTGCATAAAGACGGAGCTCGAGTGCAGGACATCCCTTGGCCCAGCCAGCTTCCAAAGAACCTTTGGCAAAAAAGGGCTGTGAGATGCTAGGTTGTTCTGAAGGTCATGAGTCACCCAGGAGCTTGCCCAGAGCCGCCGCCAGCTGCACACCTTGCGGTTGGAGCGCGAGGTGCTGGTGGTCGGTCAAGCAGAGTTTGGGGTCAAGAGGAACTTGAGAAGATTTTGATTGTAAGTAGTCTGCTTTGAATGGGCACCCATGGCCCCCGCACCCTTCTTGAGGTGGCAATGATACATAGTAGCAGTTTCAGTTGGGTAGAGGGGGCAGTGGGAGCGTCGTCGTAGTAGTGTAGCAGCAGTAGCAGTAGCAGTAGCAGCAGCTAGCAGCAGTAGCACTGGTAATAAGAATCATGATATAAACAGGATGAAAGGTGGTCGCACCATTTTCGCCGTGGGGTCCTCCAAACAAAGCAGAGAGCCGTGGGCCTGGGGGTCTCCTTTTTGGGGTTCCAATGATCAGGATTGTAATATGTTGGGGTCTACATTGGGGTCCCCTTGTTTTGGGAGACCACCATATTCACAGACTCAGAGCCCCAGCCCAAACCGGAAACCCAAGGCCCAGTATCTTTGGGGTCTATAACCCTAAAACCCTTAAACCCTAAGACCTGAGCCCAAAAACCCTAAAGCCCCAAAACCCTTCAAGTTTGAGACCTAAGCCCCAAAACCCCAAAGCCCTAAAACCCTTAAACCTTAAAACCCTAAGCCCTAAAACCCTGAAGCCCTAAAACCCTTAAAGCCTGAGACCTAAGCCCTGAAACCCTAAAACCCTTAAAGCCTGAGACCTAAGCCCTGAAACCCTCAAGCCCTAAAACCCTTAAAGCCTAAGACCTAAGCCCCAAAACCCTAAAACCCTAAGCCCTAAAACCCTGAAGCCCTAAAACCCTTAAACCCTAAGACCTAAGCCCTAAACCCCTAAAGCCCTAAGCCCTAAAACCCTGAAGCCCTAAAACCCTTAAACCCTAAGACCTAAGCCCTAAAGCCCTAAGCCCTAAAACCCTTAAGCCCTAAGACCTACCCCCTAAAACCATGAAGCCCTAAAACCCCTAAACCCTAAGACCTACCCCCTAAAACCCTGAAGCCCTAAAACCCCTAAACCCTAAGACATACCCCCTAAAACCCTGAAGCCCGAAAACCCCTAAACCCTAAGACCTACCCCCTAAAACCCTGAAGCCCTAAAACCCCTAAACCCTAAGACCTACCAAAACCCTGAAGCCCTTAAGCCCTAAAACCTGAAGCCCTCAAACCCCTAAACCCTAAGACCTACCCCCTAAAACCCTTAAGCCCTAAAACCACTAAACCCTAAGACCTACCCCCTAAAACCCTTAAGCCCTAAAACCCCTAAAACCTAAGACCCACCCCCTAAAGCCCTGAAGCCCTAACACCCCTAAACCCTAAGACCTACCCCCTAAAACCCTGAAGCCCTAAAACCCCTAAACCCTAAGATCTACCCCCTACAACCCTGAAGCCCTAAAGCCCCCAAACCCTA
>CAJNIZ010008799.1:1049-14186 GCA_905231905.1 Symbiodinium pilosum
CGTCACCTTCGGCGGAGCTTCAAGGCAGGTGTACACGTCTTCACTCTTGGTGCTTCTTGTGCAAAGATGATGCAACGATCGAAAGGTGCGTGCCTGCAAAGTGGACTCTGAAGAAGGTGGACGTCCATCCCGTCGGCAGGTGATCCTTGGCTTTAGCGAGCAAACAGGTGTAAGGCTTGCAACCTTTGTGCAAAAGCTGTACCCAAGCTCCTGCACTGCACTCACTGAAGAGCAAGTGCAATGCCTCACCCCTCCCATGGCCAGGAGCTTTCGAAATTGAAAATGCAATTTGCACCGCCCTTACCCACAACACCCCTCGAAGCTGCATACTTTGCAAATTGCAGCGATTCTGCAATTCCAAGGGGATGGGATTGCAAGCTTGCGCAGAGGCTGTACGTGAGCGCTGCAGTCACTGAAGGCCTCCTCTCCATCCTCAGGCAAGGCTCCCAGTTCTTGTGGGGAGTCCACTCCATGTCGTGTCCCCACCTAGGCTGCGGTTCCCACGCATGATGACACAGAGTCTTTGTAGAGCGCACCCAATCAGAAGCCTGGTCGTCTCTCGCAAGGAACAAACTTGCGGCGAGAGGCATGTGCACGAAGCGATTGTGATTGGCTTGGTGGAAGGCGAGTGTGGCACCCAGCATCACAGACTGCCACCAGATGCCAATTCAAACTTGACCGATCACAGCAGAAGCCAACTCAGCAAAGAATGCAGCAGCTGGGTCACCCCTGAATGAGGAAATACCACCAGCAGTCCTGGCAGCGGTGGCCCCGCAGAACGTGGCCAGCGTTGCAGCTTCCGCAGTGTTCGTGATGCTGCGGCAGGGGATTGGCGGGCTGATGGGTCGAAGGCGGGACTTGATAGCTGGAAGGCTGGGACCTGGTTGGAGTGCTCCCTTTTGATGGCACAATGATGTCCAATGTCTTGCCGCAGGTCGTCTGTGGCTTACAGCAAAAGTATGTAGATCTACACTGACCTTACCAAGCCCAACCAGAACAGGCCAAAGCCCTGAACCCTGGTGCACCCGGCGATGATGCTGGGCGACACAGGACCCGCAAATGCGGTTCCGCCCTCCAGTGCAGCCATAGGCCTGTCAAGGCAAGTTGGACAGCTGTCAGACTGGACAAAGCATGCCAAAGCGCTCTCGGCTCTGAAGCTCTTAGTCCCTGAACCTTGCAGTGATGGCCGTGCATGTAATAGCCAGGGTTGCACGAAGCACAGTGATTGTTGACCTCGGCGCTGCGCATCCCTCAGAAGCCTTTGATCAGTTCATCTGCTTCTTCGCTGCAAGTAAACGCACAAGCGCAGTTCCCAACTTGCACTACATCGTGCCAAGTATTGTCTGCCCAAGACTCGTTGCCAACACAACTTGGAAGGAATCCCCAAAACATCGAAAAGGATGGGAACGCCGGTTTTCTAGTTCATGGTCTTAGCTCGTGCGGTGTTGACCTGCTGTCATCCAAAGGGAACAGTTGCGCCAATCATAGCAAGTCGCAGTGCGTCTTGGAGTCGAAGGTTTGGAAGTGGGATGCATGTCTTGCTGGTACTCTACAGGTGCTTGCCAGTAAACGCAAGCAAAAGGGGACCCTCCTAATGAAAGTGAAGAAGATACCTCAACAAACCATCCTGCGATTATCCGTAACAGAGGCTTCCCCCGCCGCAACTCCATGGGATGAACAAAAAAGAATCTTCAATGTTCTACGCGACGCAATTAGACAGGGGAAGATGCCTTTTCAAGTTATTCTAGTTTACTGGTTTCCGATCACAATTCGCTGCATAATCAGAGAAAAATGCCACGACAAGGAGGAGGAAATACATTCACCTCCGGAAGAACCTCCGCAAGAACAAGAAAGCTAAAGCCGCAAGGATCTTCATCTTGTCCCTTCCTGGTGACAGAGAAATCACCAGGACACATCCTTCCAGTTGTGCAGATAGCTACAGATGTTTGCATGCCCGCTTTGAATCTTGTGAAAGGAGTGAAGCTTTGCCATGATTGGCAAGCATGTCCAGCATCACCTACAGGATAGAGTGATCCGCATCTCTGTCTGTGCCTATTCTAATTCTCAGCATACCCGAGTGTTACTTACTAGGCCGCCTCATCCTGGAAGCTGGAAGTTAGCCTACTGTAACAACGCACGTTCCTGCGGGGATTGTTGGATTTGAGCAAGCTTCTACCGCGGAGCTTGTTTATGCCCTTCTCATCATAGATGGCACCTCAACAGTTCCTAAAGTTCATCTATCGCTTCAAGATATGATCGATCGAGAAGCTCTGAGACATCTCTAGCGCCGGCCTAGCGGTTTCATAGCGCTACACTGGTGATTCAGAGCATTCTTCTGTGCGCCGCCTCATGTCGAAGATTGAAAACGATTCCAATCATCTTGTGTTATTCATTCTTTAGAAGCTGCAGATACGCGAATTTTGGACGTGGTTCGCGAAACACCTGCCATCTGAGCCACCAACCTTGCGATTCCATGGATTTTGGCAGGTCTTGCAGTTCCCGCCGCCTCCTGTGGCGCACGGTCTGACCTGGCGGCTTGACCCGAAACTTACATGCTGCCAACAATGCGCAAACATGCGCAAACCCAGTCTGAAGGCCTCCAGTACATGGAACATTTGCCTGAAGCCGTTCCACAGCGAGACACGTATATTTCTGCAAACGCCTTACCACTTCCGGTCTGAGAAATTGAGGACATGACCAGGTCCAGCCACCCGGCAAGTGGTCCGGAGCCTGGCATTGAAAGGCTTCAAAAACTCCTGCGCTGATGAACTGAAATGAGTGCACCTTTCCGGGACTGATGCACCCGTCGCCATGATGGCACATGGACACGAAGCCTCACTTCACTCGGAGGCTCTGCTGTCAAAAATTTCCTCAAGTCAGCCCAAGCATCAAAGCGAAAAACAAGACCACCTGTCGCCATATCTGCCAAATGCTTCAGGGCACGGTTGTGCCAGGGGTTGTGCAGCGCAATTCGGCCGTGACCTCAAGGCTGCAAGGCTGCTGTGAATGCGTCATGCTCTGGTTGACTCTGGTTGACTCTAACGAAGCTGCTTCACGAGGGCGCGTCATGATTGGCAACTGTTCACACCCTGGTGGCCTGCGTCGATGACCGTGAAGCGCTCAGCACCCCAGCCGCCAGGCCTTCGCAGCAACGCCAACCACGAAAACATACTTGCAAATTTGGTGCACTGTCTGAACAGTACCGTAAAGTCCAGTGGATCATGCCTTAGTAGGCCACTGGGGCAAATCTGACTTACTGCTCTTGAGGATGCCTGCTTCTTTGAGGTATTCTTGACATTAACTCCTAGCCGTGACCACTGGCACGAGAGCGGGCTTCCTACAAATATGAAGAAATGATAAGAAATTGGAAAAGCCCTTTGAAGGGCTGAAGCCAAGAGACAGTTGATTCCAGTTGCGGTGAGGCGATCGATGCATGTCCTCATCCATCTACCAATCTTACAGACAACACCTCGCAACATGTCACAACATGACCCTTGACGAGCTGTGATCTGCACAGAGGTTTGCTGCAGCACGCTATTGCGCATCCACAGGAGCCAGAAGACTCTAGGATCGAATAGACGAACCCCCACACATTAGCATGCAAAAAGTGGGATGCAAGGCAAGGTACATGGCTCATTTTGACGAAGCGGTTGCTGGCCGCGCTGTGCAGAGCAATTTGACCAAAGCCCGCATCCACCACCTTTTCCAGCTTTTGGCATGACAGGTGTTGCTTTGAGGATATTCAAGGCCGTCTGCTCCATCTTCAATGCGGATCTGCTCTGCAGTAAGTAGATGAAGTTCTGAGGCTGTAGGTCTTTTGCTGAGTGCAGTTGACACCATCGTAACCCCAAGAGCCAAGCTCAACTTTGAGGGACTTCCTGAGGCAACGACCCGGAAGAGCTCCCAATTCCAGTTGGCAGGGAGGTGGTGGAGGTGCTTCCTTCAAGAGGGCCAGGCAGCGGGTACAAATAGCAATTTTAGGCTTAATCTCTGCGTGGCAAAAATACTGACCGCCAT
Source organism: Symbiodinium pilosum (assembly GCA_905231905.1). Classification (NCBI taxonomy): domain Eukaryota; class Dinophyceae; order Suessiales; family Symbiodiniaceae; genus Symbiodinium; species Symbiodinium pilosum. The sequence goes on from CAJNIZ010008799.1 coordinate 5,067, forward strand.
GAGGTCCATGGAGGTTGCGCATTCTCTAAGATGTTGCTTATGTATGGGGCCATAACCTCATCATGTTGACTTAGGACATTCCACCTATGCGCCAAGCAGTTTGCCCCAAGCTTGTCAAGAGTCGTGCCAGCGGCATCTATTCGATCGTGGTGAGCGTTCATCCGCATGAATCGATTGTGGACTTGATTCCTTGGACAGCAAGAACTCCTAGTTGATCACGTTTTTTAATCTCAAGACTGCATTGCTCCAGGCAACGACGTTCAAGCTTTAAGAAGATCCTGCAGATGAGGTACCAGAGTGCCACAATGGTGTGAGGCCTGAGCAAGGCCTTGGCCAAGCAAAGTGTGCAGGATCACTTTACTGCTTCTGCTGCTGCTCGGCTTATACCGCTACCACCACCACCACCACCACCACCACCACCACCATCACCACCACCACCACCACCACCACCACCACCACCACCACCACGACGTAAACAAGCCTCAAGAATCTAAGTCCCTAAACCCTGAATAACCCCAAGCCCTCAAGAACCTAAACCCAAACAACCCTAAACAACTAACGACCCTAAACAACTCCAAACCTTGAACAACCCCGAACCCTTCACAACCCTAAGGCCACGCACGCATTCGAAGCCAATAAGACTATGAAGTTTGCGAACGGGGGTGGCAGCGAAGCCCTTCAATCCCGTTGCTAAGTAACCGCTTCAAGTAACCCTTAGCTCTCCTAAAAACTTCAAACAGCCCGAAACTCTCATCTCCCAACAACCCTAAACAAATCTATACCCTAAACAACCCCAAACAAACCGCCAGACCACCCCAAACCCTAGCTTCAGAACTGCAATACATCACCAGTAACAGCAGCCGTGGCAAGAGTGTTTCTGTGCCTCCCACGAGCGCCACAAATGTTGCGTATGCGGAGTATGCTACTAGAATCACTAGTAGTGCTGCAAATACAATACGACCACTAGTACAATTCATACAGACTGATACTAGATCATCATTAATAATAGTATTAGGACGCCGAGGACGACTGCAACTTGGATTCGCATAGTAGTAGCAGCAAGAAAAATGGCAGTGACAGCTGTAGCTGAGGCAGCGGGAGGCAGTAGTAGCAGTGGTGATGGTGGCGATGGCAGTGTTGGGGGCGACGGTTTTTCTGGACTGCAGCCAAAGCACCGACATGGGGCGGAAGCGCTCCCAGCCCCAATTCCCGGGCAGATCCTTTTGCAAAGCAAGCTGAGGCCACAGAGGAACAGAACTATCAGGCACCCTTCACCAATGCTCCCAAAGCTTGCATGCCCAGCATCCCAGGCGTTGCGGTGCGAACTGGTATCCTCAGCTTCAACACTGTAGAGGCCCGCTAATCACTTTGGCCAAGCCGAATTCCAGTTCTCTCGAGGCAAAATCAACAAAGCGCAGATCGGGAAATGAAGTAGAACAGCAAACTCTCGTCAAGCTTTTGAGGAGCAAGCAACCCATCACTTGCGTCCGTGCATCCATATGATGACGGTTCGGCATGCGCATGTACTTGTTGTGTGCCCGGTTGTGAAAGGCCACCTAGAAAGGGGGAAGGAAACCGGTCCTTGCGCACCCCTTGTTCTAACGGAAGATCCAAGCTGATCAAGGCTGGAGCAGTAGGTCTGATTGGCTGTGCCTGTGCTGACACCTTACCATTGGATGTTCAACCTAAGCTTCTGACGTATCTTTGCGAAAATGACCACCAAGGACGCACAGGAGTTCCCGTTTATTTGGCTAATGCTTTGGGCTTGGACCCCCCCGCCTCATATGCACCGCCGTGGACTGCCGTGAAGGTTTCCCAGCTCCTCCTCCATGGTGCTCCATCCATGTCCTACGACGGCCCAGGGATATGTCAAGGAAACATTGAGCTTAGCTTCTCGGCCTAAGACGTTCCCCAAATCTGCAGCTTGCACTGGAAACCCACACAAGCAACCCGGTCGTTGTTGTTTCTCAGCCGGATCCACCTGTTCTCCCTCGGGTTGTGCAAGCCGATCTTGGCGTCACCTTTAGCAGGCTTCAGGCTTCTGATTTTTGGAAGCTTGGCTTGAAAGATGACCTGGGTTTGCTGTTCCAGGGTTTGGGGCCTGTGCTCCAGCTGGTTCCAGAACCCTCAGAGGCGCATACCAGCGAAGTGGACACGGAAGAAGGTCGAGGTCCAGGTTGCCGGCAAATGGTCCTTGTGAACAGCAACCTTCCCATCAAATGAACACTCTTTGGAGTTTTCTCCCAAGCACGCCAGACGTCTGCACCAGTGGGTCGCTCACGAGCTTTTTGTGAGCTGAATCCAATATTCAGAAAAGGCTCGTAATTCCTGTGTCCGGTCCAGACCAAGTCACTTCCCCACCTTAGCAGGTCTTTGCGTGAACTGCAGGCTGTGGGAAATTGCTTCAATGAGCTGAACGTTCCCACTATGTCATCGAGACAATGACGATTGCTTTGTTGGTGTCTTCTCTACCCAATCATCTGAAATTGCGGTTGCGACTGCTGCTACACTATGTGATATATAAGCAGTCATGAAGTACAGTCACGTCTGCTACTGGGATCCGATGACCCTCCAAGTGGCATGTTCACGAAGCGGTTGTGGTGTCGCTGATGGAGGCCAATCGTGGCACCGAGCATGATGGACTGTCAAAAAACTGCTTCACTTTTGGTTGTCAGCACCATTGAAAATGCTCACGCTCAGGAGAACCCTCAAGTCTGAACGGCTCAACAAATTCAGATCTAGCCCGCCCGTTTCCGCCCATCCTGGCAGCGGTGACCGCGCAGAACATGGCCACCGTCGCAAGTTCCGCAGTGGTCGTGATGCTGCGGCAGGGCTTGTGGCATCTTCTGGGCTTTGCAAACGCTGAGGAACCTGTAGTGAAACGTATTTCCTGCCTTACCAAGAGATCAAGGAGCTACGATTAACAATGACGCAAAAGGATGCACCCGCGCTGATAACGCTGATAAGCTCGCTCTACAACTGACCCGTTCCCACCCGACGGTGGTGCTGGGCGACGCATGCGTGGCAAATGCGATCACGCCCTCCTGTGCAGCCGAAGGCCTGCCAGTGAGCAGTGCATGCTGCCAGACATCTGAAAACTACACCAGAAGGATGATCTCACGGCTTCAGAACGTCATGTCGCTTAGCCATGGGCCCCTGCAGCTTGAACCTCCAAGGCCCAAACCCTGCAGTGGTGCCCGTGCATGTAGTAGCCAGGGTTGCATGAGGCGCAGTGGTTGTGAACCTCGTAAAACATTTCATCAAGTCTGGTCAAGCGAAAGAGGCTAATTCAAGACATGAAAGGCAGGAGACGCAGACACAAAGGATGTAATCCCAACTGATGAATGTAAAGTTAACTACCGTGAGAGGATAGGCCTAAACCTTGTCTGAGAATCAGAAGTCACACTTTGACAGTGGGCAGGCCCACGAAGTCCCTTTGATCTTCTGATGTCGATGAGTCACTGGCTGCCTGCGAGGACTGGATTAAAACCGTTGTCACACTTGAGAACTAGGGAATTGCATGGAGTTGCCCCCCAAGGCTGTTTGGAGACGGAGGAAGAAGCCAAAGCAGTTGAGGAGGAGGCTGAACCATGTCTGGACAGATTGAGTTCAAGCCGGGCTCCGGACCTTTCGTTTCGATGGCGATTGGCAGGTCTTGCAGTGCCCACCGCCGCCAGTGGCGCAAGGCACGATCTGGCAGCTGATATGTGGAAATTGGAGTTCCAGCATGGAGTACAAGTCAGCCGATGTGAAGTGTCACGTCTCAAGTGTTTGCATGCCAACCAGCCTCCACCACGTGGAACATCTGCCTCCGTACGGCTGCATGGGTAGCATGCAGGCTCTGGAGGACAGTGCTGGGCATCAAATCTTAGGAATGTTAAGGTCTTGGCCATGTCCAACCACCAGGGAGATGGTCCGGGGCCTGGACTGAGCGAAGGTGGCTCTACCCTCGCCAAGTAGGGGCAGGGAGAACACAGCAGTCCAACAATAATTGACATGCTAGAGCACTACCAACTATCAGTCTGAAAAACAAAACCCAGCGCAGATCACACATACTGTCAAGACAACCCAAGCGCGCCCTCCCGGGACTTTTGCAGCCATCGCCATGGTGGCACATGGACACAAAGCCTGAGGGTGTGGACTTCGAACTGACTGCCAAACACGCAAAATGGCTTTGTACTTGTGCAGACTTAAATGCAAACGCGTCTTCGAATTAGCTTCTCTCCATTCCCGATGCAGAACGCCCTTCAGTGGAGAAAGGCCACGAAGGCAGGCCATATCAGTCACATGCATAACCTCGTCCGAAACGCAGGGACCCCTAGAAAGGATTTTAATGCTTCAGGGCACGGTTGTGCCAGGGGTTGTGCAAAGCCACCCGGCCATGACCTCGAGGCTGCAACGAAGCTGAATTGGACAAGGGCAACTGAGGCTTGGGCTACAGCGGCTACATGTTACAGACAAGAGTAAGGCAAAAAACCTGTTTGCGCCCGGGTGGCCTGCGTCGACAACCGTGAAGCGCTCAGCACTCCAGCCGCCAGGCCTTCAGAGCGATTGAGGTCATGGCGTACTGACTAGATGCTCTGTATAAACCTGCGCACCCCGAACATGCTGTAAGACTTCCATTTCAGCATCATCTGTCCTACCCATGACCACTTGCAAGCTGCACTGTGAAATCACGTCCGGCTGTTGGGGAAAGCTGCCGCGGCAAAAGAAGTCTGTGCCCCACTACCTTTCGCTGAGCCACGTCAACCCTAAGCCCCGACACCAGCCGTGTCTCCTTTCCCATCTTCTTCATCCGCTAAGCTCGTTCTACGCGGAAATTACATCGCCCAGTCGCAGTTGATTCCAGTTGCGGTGCGGCGAGCGTTCCATATCCTTTGAAGAGCTGAAGAACCCAAGCAGGGATCCCAAACCCAGCTTCGAGCTGTTGGGCAGACAGCCACTGCTGACAAACCCTTCCTCACCGATTTGATTTGTGAGCCTGCATCTGCCTCAAGAAAAACACATGGAACCCTTTCCAAAGTCGCGCAGCGTGAAACTCTGAAAGTGCAGCTGCCAAGGTTCACCGCCCATTTTGACGAAGCGGTTACTGGCCGCGTTGTGCAGAGCAATTTGACCAAAGCCAGCTTCCACCACCTTTTCCAGCTTCTGACATGACAGCTGTTGCTTATGTTGCTTTGAGGATGTTCAAGGCTGTTTGCTCCATCTTCAATGCTGATTCGTTCTGCACATGCAACATGAATTGATAGAGGAGTGAGAATGTGCTCAGCACGGAGTTGAGACTGCATTGACTTTTACCTTTAGATGACTCTCTGAGGCAGTGACCCGGAAGCGCTCCCAGTTCCAGTGAGCAGGGAGGTGGTTGAGGTGTTGCCTTCAAGGGACACAGCACAGGTGCAGCACAGGTAGCAACCTTGGGTTGCATGTCGGTATAGCATGGGAGATGCTGTCGCACAGGGCTCTTCGACAGCACTTGTTTGAACGATTACAACTTGCTGTAAGTTTGTCAAGGGTCCTGTGAGCCGCATCCATTCTGTTGTGGTGACCGTTCATCCGCATGAAGCGATGGTGGGGCTCATTCCTCGGCTCACTTGAAATGAGATTAATGCAGAAGCCTGCTACACTGGCAGCTCCCAGCACGATTGCAGGTCGTTTGTTGTGCTGGGCCCATCATGGCTCTCAGGCAAAAAACTAGCAATGGCAAATGGCTTGAAGCGAGATTGAGCTGTCAAGAAAAGAGACCACAGCGCGACGATAGTGTTGGGCCGCAGCAGTGCCTAGGTGATGGCAAGCAATGCAAGCGGCAAGGCTGGCAGGAAATCTGCTTCTTTGCAAGCTAGGGCGCTGAGATCGGGCGGAAGCGCTCCCATCCCCAGTTGTGAGGCAGGTCCTCCCCATTGCTGCGACCGCTGTGGGTTAAGCGCAAGTCACCGGCACGCGCCTATAACTCTTGCTCTAATGACCCAAACTCAAACCTCAGAGCCAGCCTGTCAGGCTCTGCCTGCATGTTCCCAGAAAGCTGTGAGAGACCCGGTGCGCAAGCTTCCAAAGAGAGCTTTCAAGAGGTGCATTCTGGCTCCGGTCCCAAGCATTGCGATGTCCGCTTGTGTCCTGAGCGTTGCACATGACACCAACAACACGTTCACCAAGAAATACAACTCCGCATGTAAGAGCTGCAAAAGAACAGTCTCTCATATAGGAATCTGATGGCACATCAGCTCTAGGGTGAGACTTTGGTTTGACGTGTGTTCATAGTCTGAAGCAGCAGACTGCTGGTGTACCTCGAACTTGAAATCAGAAGGGCCTGTATCTGCTGCAGCTGCTGCGTCCAAGGATCCATGTGGTGACGATTCGGCATCCGCATGTACTTGTTGTGGGGCCGATTGTGGAGAGCCACCTTCAAGAAATTCCCTCTTCTTTCGGAACCCTAGCTCAGCTCTTGGTCAGGGGCAGTGCTCAACTTGCAGGGGCATTCTGCTCGAAGCGTAGCACAAACAACTTCACTGGGCTTCATATTATGCTGAAGCTGAATACTTTCGCAACAAAGGGCCGAACCCTTCTCTTCCGGCCTGCCCCGCACCCGCATTGACTGCAGTGAAGGTCTCCCATGACCTCCTCCATGGCGCGCCGTCCATGTCCTGCAAAGAGCGCTGCATGAGTTGAACAATGTTCGGTGTTGCGCCTGTTGCCCTGTGACAATCGAAATGACAGAAGCACCGCACAGAGCATCCAGAGCATGCAAAGATCGGTCGTTGTTGTTTCGTAGCCGGATCCACTTGTTGAAGCGCGGATTGTGCAGCCCAACCTTGGCATCACCTTGGGTAGGACTGGGTGGCACTGGCATCAATTAACTCGATTGAATGCAAATCCTCAAGGTGCATACCAGCGAAGTGGACCCGGAAGAAGGTCGACGTCCAGGTTTTCGGCAGGCTGTTCTTAGTTTCATGAACCCATCAAACTCGTTTTGAACTCGTTAGAAAATTGGTTTCTCCTGGTGCGGCCCCTTGAGGAGTTGTGGACCTTCAACGCGATGCATGAAACCTTCCACTCATCGATACAAACGAGCAGAAGCGCAGGCACACATAACGCCGTAACCTACATCCTCGGCTGGCTTAGCAAGTTTGCCAACCTGGACTTCGCGCACTGTCAAAGGGGGTTCTGAAATGTTACGTCAAGCCCGCAACGCTGGAGCTCTGGTAAAGCTTGAACCCGCAGGCCTTAGGCACAGTTGAAAATCAATACACTTTCTGCAGCCCAGCAATCCCAATTCCGATGCCCAGTCCAAACCAGGTCTGATCCCCACCTGAGATGTATTCAAATGCTTGGTGACAAGGTGAATTTTCACGCCAAAAGACAAGGCTTGAATGCGGAGCATAGGCTATGCCCTCACACCGATCGGCAGAGGGCCGTGGTGTTAGCTGCTCGTGTGGATCTTGGAAATCAACATCTAAACAAGTTGGCAAAGAGGACCATGTCAAAATACGACACTTCCTATTGTGGTCCAAAAGGCTTGCCAGAATAAGCCTGCTTAAGACTCCAAATAGTTATTGGCAGCGGTTCAGACTGACACAAAGATCAAGGCTGATCTGACATTGCGCCGGGCCGCATCTGCACAAAGCGATTGTGATTTGCTTGGTGGAGAGCCACCGTAGCTCCCAGCATCATGGACTGCAGGGCAGTGCTCACAAAATGGAAGGAGGGGATGCCCTTTCGGCAGAGTTGCAAACTCTTGTCCTTAAAAATGTTAACACCAGTCAGTCCTGGCAGCGGTGGCCCCGCAGAATGTGGCCAGCGTCGCAGGTCGCGCAGTGGTCGTGATGCTGCGGCAGGGCCCACAAGGTTGAGGATAGCAAAGAATTGAGATTCGGGGGCTGGGGCCCTTATGGTGTGCCCGCAGCCAGGCTGTCTGCAGCTCAGAATAGATCTCGAGCTGGAATAGGGGACCCACTTCTATAAGTTTCACGCTCCGAAATGAAATGCGACAGCAACAACCCCGAGCAAAGCACATAGTACATCCCTGAAGTTTGCCAATGCATGGTCCACCCGGCGATGGTGCTGGGCAACGCAAGAGCTGCAGATGCGGTCGCGGCCCCCTGTGCAGCCGAAGGCCTGATGGCCATCTCACAAACATGCTAATTTTGGCATATGCATCAAATTCCCAGCAGATAAGGTGTCTCAGGAACCGGCCCTGCAATGGTAGCCGTGCATGTAGTAGCCAGGGTTACAGGATGCGCAGTGGTGGTGTACCTTGGATCTCATCAAAATTTCTGCTGAAGGATGCAGCCGTTCACCCGGGACTAGCTGTGAAAAGAATCAACTCGAGCACCCAGCCAAGGAGGCATTAGCTCTTGCTCCAAAGCTGGGCTCTGCCAACCCAGCTGCCAGCAGGATGATGCCATCTATACGTAAATCAAAATGAATGGACTCCCCATCTTCCTGACTTCTTCATGCTCTCCGTACTGCAGGATCAGAAAAACGATATACAAACTCGCCAAACTCGTCGATGTGTGCAGTGTTTCCTGTGGATTGAGCCGTTGTACATAATTATGATATGTGAGACATGCGCATATTCACAAAATTCCACAGTTGATTCAGTTTGCGCATTCAAGGGCAATTGCACATCAACTACACTCAGCTAGGATTCGATTGCTTCAATGAGGGCCTGGCCTTTGTATGATATCTAAGATGTGCAACAAAAACTAAGCTGGGAATCCACGCTTCATAGGTGGTCCTTGTCTTCATTTAAATATAATTAATCAACTAGATTCGTGAGTTCTTTGTAACGCCTCGTTGCCCTCATTCTTACCGAACACTGTGTCATGCTCAAAAACTGTAAAAACCCAACTTCTGGACTTTGTTGAAGACTTACATGTTTCGTGACCCCACCAGCCTGACCCTCACCGAGCACTCTCAAGCTATGTCAGGCTTACAGAGCTTTAGCAATTGAAAGTTCTGAGCATCTACGGATGACCTGGCTCCAAAGTGTTGGATTTGAGATTTTTGCGGCATTAAAATGCTCTGAGGCCTCACCGTCACCAAATGACATAAGACGACGTTATATCTAAATGGGTGCAGAATTAATTTGGGATTTTTTTTGGTTTATTTTGGGATTTTTTTTTG